>JAWNOM010000199.1:205000-350000 GCA_035045965.1 Drosophila aldrichi
ATAGAGACAGGAATAGAGAGTCGCAGCTGTTGAGCAGCAACAAAAACAATATTTTAGAATTTTTATTGACGTTGCAATGGTAAAGGATCATAAATAACGCTGCAGGGCAGCAGCAGCAGCAGCGACGCCGACGTTGGCAGCGGCCACTCAAATAAGCTTACATATGCGTATGTCATACATAATCAAGAGATTATACACTGCCGGCGGGCTAGAGTATCCCACACACACACACACTCGCACACACACACACATGCAGGCAATAAAATGAGTTGCGTTTGGCAGAAGTAGCGCAAGTAATGCTCCACTTGGACGGGCATCAAGAAAAATGCAAAAGGAGCCAGCGCCTGCTCTGTGTGCGCCACAAAATGATGCAGCAATAAAATTTGAAACAATAAAAGATGCAGCCAGCAAAAGAGAGGCGCAGCCCAGACCAAAGCAACACAAGAAGTGGTTAGCCAGAGAGTGGAAATTGCAGAACGGAGAGTGTCAGTCAGCTGGCAGCTGGCAGCGCGTTGCAAGTGCGACAACAGCAGGGTGCCAGCCCAGCAGCAGCAGCAGCAGCAGCAGCAGCAGCAACTCCTGTGCATAAGCTAAAGCAAGACATTATCACACACACTCACACACACACAGACACGCACACACATATATGCTCACATAGTCAGCTATAGCTTTACGTAAGCACAGCAGCCACTTTTCCGTTTGCTTAGAAATGTGCTGCCAAATGTTGCATTTATTTTGTGAGTTTCCGCTTGCCTGACTGTCGCTTCGGCCAACTGCAGCAGCTCCTCCCCAAAAAGACGCAATAGACGGAAAAGACGGAAAAGGGCATCACAACAATTTACTCGGCAACATGCAGGCCACAGAAACAGGGTGTGATATGGCAATATACATATAAACATATTGATATAAGTTTATATATGTATATGCATTTTGAGAGAGAGACAGAGAGAGAGAGAGAGAGAGAGAGAGAGAGAGAGAGATAGTGAGTATAAGATAGAGTAGCACAATTCTGGGATACGTGAGTGGTAAGAGCATAAATTGAAGTCAGCATAAAGCTTTTGTAAAAGAATAAAATAAAATAAAATAAAGTAAAAATTAAACAGAAATAAAATTTAACTTTTTTCTGCATTAAAACTAGATTTAATAAAAAATAACTTACTTTATAGTTTATTCATTCATTTACATGAATATTTATATTTTATATTTAAATCATATATTAATTAATATCAAAGTCAAAGGTCTTACATAAATCTTTATAAACTTTATTGTCAGCATAATCAATTATTCATAAGAGATCAAATCAACAGCCTTTTATTACAAGTTCAGTAAACATTCATACTCATTCGAATGCATCTCTCTCGCTTTGCAGACTTTCAATTTCAGATTCCAGTCAAGACGTTCTAGAGAGGGCAACTGAGGTCGCCAAAGACCAAAGAACAATGAAAAATTTTCCATTAGCTAACGAAAAACTTGGCGAGCAGCAAATTGACGGCAAAAATTGTGGCCCAAGCAGAGAGTAAATTTATAGCACAGTGGAGGAAACTTTAAAAGAGTTGACCCCATCCACGAGACGGTCCAACTGCTGTGTGTGAGCATTGACGCAGTCTGCCAAAATAAATGTGTGCGCGTCTCAGCAAGAAGCGGAAGCGGAAAGCACGGGAAAACAGCTGCAATTGTTGCCTCGAGTAGCATGCGACACGTGTCCGAATAGATACACTCCAACTGGCGTTCAGATAAAGTGCCACCAATAAAATTGTAAATTTACGGCGCATATTTTGCCAAACTTATGTTGATAGCGTTGCGAGAGACTCGTCAGAGCCCCACTCGGCCCCACGCAGTCCGATTGTGTGCCCTGCACTCCTCTCGCACCGCAAGTTCATCAAATGGAACGAACGCCTTGACCCTGCGACACTTCTTCTTCTATCTGAGGAGACTTTTGCCTGGCTCCTTGATCTAATCGCTTTCTGCACTTAATTTGAGCTACCCCGAGCAAACTTATCGCTGAAACAGAGACAATTACAGTAAGTGACCAAATGCGATGTGGACACTGAAATTGGCCCAATTGCCGGCCAACTGGCCAACTTGAGAGCCCAAACCCAAAAAGCCATCCCCCCATTCGAGTGCGTCTAGTAAGTAGCACATTTTGCCTAAATTTAACGCCCCTCTTCGGTCCGTTGGTCCGTTGGTCCCGTTTCCTTGGCACCTTAACCCTTCGCAGTCGGCCAGACGCCTTAACCACATGTGTTTTTCCTCGGAGGAGGAGCTCTTAGCTCTCAACTAACTGTGTCTGTTTGCCGGCCAGGAGTTGATGCTGGCAGGAGTCGCCTTGCCATTGCTCACTAACTTAACTGGCAGCATCTGGACCAAATGACTTTGTTAAGAGTTTTCGAAACGCAATTTTCTTCATTTCAGCTATGGCTTCAGCTTCTTTCTGCCCAAAACTTGCCACACTCCATCTCCCTCTCTCTCTCTCTCTCTCTCTCTGTCTCTTTCTATCTGTCCAAAGGGACAATGGCAGCAGGACGACGAATAAAAGTGTCACTTTCTATGGCAATTTCATAATTGCATAAGTGCAAGTGGTCAAGTGCTTTGCAATAGTTGCCTTCGCCTCTCTATGTGTGTGTGTGGGTCTGCCTAGAATATTGACGCACTTTCTATGTGTGTGTGAATGAGAATTTGTGTAGGTATGAGTGTGTGTGAGGAGCAAAGTTACCAAGGCATAAATTTTTATTTAGTAACAAACTCGCTAGACTTGTGCCACAAGTTACTTACAAAGTGAAGATATGGATTCTGCCGAGCCGTCCCCTTGGAAAGTCAAATGAAGGCGAGCCGTCCCCTTCAACATTTTACACCAGTTTACGGCCCAACACAAGCTACATCACATGGGCACACTTATATTTAATGTTATGCGATCATTAAGCCTCACAATTAATTTGTAATGTTGGCTACATGAGAAACATTGAAGCTAAGATTTTATAATATTTCTGTTTAGGGTAAGAAAAGGCTGCAAAGTAAAAGTGATTGTATCTGTATCTGTATCTGTATCTGTATCTGTATCTGTATCTGTATCTGTATCTGTATCTGTATCTGTATCTGTATCTGTATCTGTATCTGTATCTGTATCTGTATCTGTATCTGTATCTGTATCTGTATCTGTATCTGTATCTGTATCTGTATCTGTATCTGTATCTGTATCTGTATCTGTATCTGTATCTGTATCTGTATCTGTATCTGTATCTGTATCTGTATCTGTATCTGTATCTGTATCTGTATCTGTATCTGTATCTGTATCTGTATCTGTATCTGTATCTGTATCTGTATCTGTATCTGTATCTGTATCTGTATCTGTATCTGTATCTGTATCTGTATCTGTATCTGTATCTGTATCTGTATCTGTATCTGTATCTGTATCTGTATCTGTATCTGTATCTGTATCTGTATCTGTATCTGTATCTGTATCTGTATCTGTATCTGTATCTGTATCTGTATCTGTATCTGTATCTGTATCTGTATCTGTATCTGTATCTGTATCTGTATCTGTATCTGTATCTGTATCTGTATCTGTATCTGTATCTGTATCTGTATCTGTATCTGTATCTGTATCTGTATCTGTATCTGTATCTGTATCTGTATCTGTATCTGTATCTGTATCTGTATCTGTATCTGTATCTGTATCTGTATCTGTATCTGTATCTGTATCTGTATCTGTATCTGTATCTGTATCTGTATCTGTATCTGTATCTGTATCTGTATCTGTATCTGTATCTGTATCTGTATCTGTATCTGTATCTGTATCTGTATCTGTATCTGTATCTGTATCTGTATCTGTATCTGTATCTGTATCTGTATCTGTATCTGTATCTGTATCTGTATCTGTATCTGTATCTGTATCTGTATCTGTATCTGTATCTGTATCTGTATCTGTATCTGTATCTGTATCTGTATCTGTATCTGTATCTGTATCTGTATCTGTATCTGTATCTGTATCTGTATCTGTATCTGTATCTGTATCTGTATCTGTATCTGTATCTGTATCTGTATCTGTATCTGTATCTGTATCTGTATCTGTATCTGTATCTGTATCTGTATCTGTATCTGTATCTGTATCTGTATCTGTATCTGTATCTGTATCTGTATCTGTATCTGTATCTGTATCTGTATCTGTATCTGTATCTGTATCTGTATCTGTATCTGTATCTGTATCTGTATCTGTATCTGTATCTGTATCTGTATCTGTATCTGTATCTGTATCTGTATCTGTATCTGTATCTGTATCTGTATCTGTATCTGTATCTGTATCTGTATCTGTATCTGTATCTGTATCTGTATCTGTATCTGTATCTGTATCTGTATCTGTATCTGTATCTGTATCTGTATCTGTATCTGTATCTGTATCTGTATCTGTATCTGTATCTGTATCTGTATCTGTATCTGTATCTGTATCTGTATCTGTATCTGTATCTGTATCTGTATCTGTATCTGTATCTGTATCTGTATCTGTATCTGTATCTGTATCTGTATCTGTATCTGTATCTGTATCTGTATCTGTATCTGTATCTGTATCTGTATCTGTATCTGTGTCTGTATCTGTATCTGTATCTGTATCTGTATCTGTATCTGCATCTGTATCTGCCGTCGATTTGCTATCTTTTGTTTGAGCCAACATGTCATAGATGCAGAATACGTCCATCAGACTCTCCGGTTTCACTCGTCATTATGTGTCAGCCCACAGTCAAGTATCAGGTGTCTTGGGCGAGTGTTCAGAGTCCAGCTCAGCTCCGGCTGAATGCTCATATCGTGATGGGGGCGTGGCTGGCAGCACGCATAGATTTCCATCAGTTGACGAGAGTTTCTGGCAGCGCGCTGTGTAATTTGATGGCAAACTGTGCGCCAATTTTGCCTAATTGCCAATCTAACCTGCAATCAATGACAGCGCTGTGACGTTCTCGATGCGAATGCGAGTGTCCATGAGGGGACGCCGCCTGCTGAGGTTGCGCTGGCACACTTGATTGCTTCTTTTGGCCAACTTTTATGAAATATTTCGACGTGTTATCATCAGCAGTGAGGCAAAAAGCCATTTGCATGTGCAAATATCACCTTTGATGGCGCTCGCACCCGAACTCGAACCTGAAGCTGAAGCTGAAACCCAAATTGCAATTGGCGGGCGTGTGAGTTGATGTTTCGGTGTTGATGGTGTTGGTGTTGGCATTTGTGTGTGGCTTCGATTGCTTTTTTTCTCTTTTTGTGTTTGTGTATGGTAACTGCCAAAAGTGTACACTCATCGTCAAAGTCAAAGGACTTTGACTCCTCGATCACGCCTGAACGCTTGTCAGCGCTGAAAGCGATAAGGCAATTAGAAAATCGCCAACGTTGGCCAATGCAGGTGCCACGAAATAGCCAGCGAAATGACAACAAAGACTAAAAAAAAAAAAAACAACAAATGAATGCTGCTGCTGTTGTTGTTGTTGTTGTTGTTGCTGTTGCTGCTGGTGATGTCAATTATTTAGATTTTTTGCCAATATGCCGCAGCTTGGCATGACGACGCGAACGTCACGAAGCTAATGGCCAACTTGCACTGAAGATGACTTGCTGCCACGCCTGCTGCAACTCACTGCACCGCAGTGCACCACCGCCCACCTCTGGTCACGGTCATTTTAGCCATTAGACTTTTGCTGCCGCCCAGCGTTCGTCGCGAATTTCTTTTAAAATGTTTTCCCTTTATTTTCTGTTTTTAAATTCTTTTTTTTTTCAGTTTGCAGTTTGCCATTTGTCTGCCGCTGCTGCGGGAAGTTGGTGTTTTGTTTAGATGAATATGCAAATATTTTCGGTGAAAGAGAAAGAAAAAAAAAAAAAATAAAAAATAAAAAAATAAAAAAATGTGGTGGCAGGGCATGGCCATTTTGTGGACAGGATGTGCTGCCGCAGGACGGGCATCATTTCCGCTTAAAATGCAGCACAATTTGCCGTAAAAAGGATTTCGCTGACACCCGCGAGCGCCCGCTCTCTCTCTCTCTCTCTCCTGATTCTCTCGCCGTTTCTTAATGCGATTCCTGCAAATTGAAAAACTTAGCAGGCGTCCATAATGACAACTGCAATATATACGCGGATCCGTCGATGCTGCCGCTGCCGCTGCAGCTGCAGTCGCTTGGTGCATTGTCCATTTAATATGCAGCGCATCAGTAAACCGAAAATCAATAAAAGTGCAAAATATTTCAAATGGCATCGAAGTCCATGCCACGCCGCGCCACGACTCGCGGCCCGTTCGCTTTTATGACTCCTCGAGGAGCTCAAGTGCTTCTGCTGACCAAGCAGCCGCCCTCTGTGTTGCGGCACCTTCTGTTGCAGCCAAAAACAAATGAAGTTTTCGTCTGGACAAGGCCGTTGCTGTTGTTGTTGTTGTTGCTGCTGTTGTCGGGTGAATTAAATGGGCGCTTTGAATTTTTTACGATGCGCACTAAAAATCCAATTTAATGAACATTTAAGAGACACACACTCGCTCGCTCGCTCGCTCGCTCGCTGGCAAATGTCGTGTGCGCGGCACGTAAGCGAGCATTGCGATTACGTATACGTAACGTGAGCCTGGCAAAAAGGGCTGTCGCTGCCATATCCTTTTTAATGTAATTGCTTTTTTAAGAAATGCCGCTGCTGCTGCTGCTGCTGTTGCTGCTTATGATGCTGTCTAAGAAAACACACACAAATACACACACACACACACACGAGCGAACGCTTTCATACTCGAGCTCAAATCACATACAGAACGGAGTCATCATGGCATAAAAACAAGCAGAAAAGCAGAAAAGTTTTGATAATGATAATGGAAATGAATTGCCAAGCGAAATGGGTGTCGGGTCAGCTACAGCAGCAGCGGCAGCTGTGAAGCACAGTTAGCAGCTGTTTCGACCCCAAAAATCCATTTGAGAGGGTAGCACAAATTGATGCTTTGCACCCGAATGTGAAATGCCAATGAAAGCTGCATTCAAAAGCCGCTTCTCCTTGATGGCCAATAATTATTATAAGCAGCAACAGCAGCCACGGCAATCACCGCCACGTTATCAGCACTGAGCATTTGCCAATTAGTTGGCATCACTTTCAATGCGTTTCATTCACCCAAAACTTTGCACTCGCCATTTGCAACTTAAAGTGCATCAAATTAAGTCGAGAATGGCAAATTGCAGCCGCAAATTGTATTTGCTCAGTGGCACTGAGCATACTGCGTGGTAGAGGCTTTGCCATTCAGCTTCCCGCTCTCTCCTCTGCGGCCACAGGTCTCTGGTCTCTGGTCTCTGGTCTCTGGTCTCTCAGCTAAGCCAAAGGTCTTGACATAGGCCAGTCAATTATCAGCTGCCTTTCTATTTGCTTGCACTGTAACTAGAAGCCAGCCGTTGGCTTCTGGCACGCCCGCCTGCCGTTGCTTTGCCTTCAAAATGTGATAAAATAAAACGAAAATTGCAATTTAGTCATGTACAACTAGTACACAATTAGCACGGGCTGGAGAACGGGGCCTTTGCCATGTGCATACAAATATCATGCAAAGCCTACGCACCAGATAGAGTGAGAGAGAGAGAGAGAGCCAAAGTGTACTAGCGAGCCAAATGGCAAAAGTATTTACCTTTCACAGCTCTTGTCAATAGACTCAAAGTTCTCAACTCACACAGTCCAGCCGCAGCTCACCTTTTCAGCTGCTGCGAAGTGAGTAGAAAAGGTCAGTTGAGGCAGAGAGATCAAAGTTGTCGGAGATTTTTATATAAAATTGCATTTGATTTCCATTCGCTTTAAAATGGAGAAGTTTTACAATAGTAAAAAAAAACAAGTAAGAAGGCTCTAGTCGAGGCTGGTCGACTAGGAGATACCCTGAACTCTCCAAGCTGATATTCAAATCATTCTGAACTTTTTTTTTGCATACATACATACGCACGCATAAGCCCGCGCTCTGCTAACTGCGCAGTAAGCAGCGACTGCGCTTGGGCTCAATAGGTACATCCCCTCCCAGGGGATTTCCCCTAGGCAGCTGCCTGACAAAAGCTGAATGCTATATCACTCAATAATATATGTTATATAATTTCGTTTGTAGACGTACAATCTTAATGAAACTTTCAGAATATAATAATAATGTGTAAATGTGTGTACACTCCAAAGCACAAGTCTCTCCCGCCCAGGGGATTTCCCTGCCCAGGGGATTTCCCCGCCCAGGGGATTTCCCCTAGGCAGCTGCCTGACAAAAGCTAAATGCTATATCACTCAATAATATATGTTATATAATTTCGTTTGTAGACGTACAATCTTAATGAAACTTTCAGAATGTAATAATAATGTGTAAATGTGTGTACAATCCAAAGCACAAGTCTCTAGTAATGGATACTCGTTTTTTTTTTTTAAATTGTTGGCGAAAGGGGCGTGGTATCCGAAATCTGTAAATAACAAAATGTGTATATTCGTAAATTGCATATACACAGTAAATCTCAAGTCCTCTATGTTTAATAGTGTTCAACTTAGGCTGAAAAAACAATATCAATTTATCAATTATCCCAGGGGATTTCTCTTAGGCAGCTGCCTGACAAAAGCTGAATGCTATATCACTCAATAATATATGTTATATAATTTCGTTTGTAGACGTACAATCTTAATGAAACGTTCAGAATGTAATAATAATAGTTAAATTTAAAATCAAATATGACAATGTTTTTATTTTTACAATAATTCAAAATAATTATTTATGGTTTAGTTAAAAATAAAATATCACAATTTATTTTTTGATTTTTACAATAGTTAAATGGACATTAATTCATAGTTTAATTCAAATAAAATATGTTATTATTCTAATATTTCCATTTTTACAATGGTTCAATGAAATTAATTAACATTCTAATTCCAAATTACTTATTTCTATATATCATTCATTATTTAATATGTGGAGCATTATTTTCTATGGCAATTAATTCGTACGTTCGTTCGTTCGTGCGATTTCTCATATTCGATATTTCACTCAGCATATCAATTGAAATACTATGCCTAATCCGTTACAATTGCTGATTTCCTAACAAGTGCAGCTATTTTGTTCCGTTTTAAGCTGCTCCTAATTTCTCAGTTATAATTAAGCTGCATTGCACACACACACACACACACACACGTATGTGCAGAGAAACAGTCAAGCACACCCACACATAGGCACTTCACGTATGAGTAATCCGTAGTAATTGCATTAATAATTACAACCAATTTAACGTGTGTGTGTGTGTGTGAGTGTGTGTGTGAGTGTTAAGCTCTCTCATCACAATTTCTATGGGCCTCGATTCGAGAGTTTCGTCCCATTGAATACCGAATTCCAGGCAGGCATCGATCGTGCGCCAGCTAAAGTTTGTCAATTCCCCCGCCTCCCCTGTAGAGATGGGGCCAACAATGGTAAAATTAGCATGAGTTACTTTGTATATCCCTTGCGCAAATTTTGACACGTGCAACGTGGGGCAACGTCTTCAACGTCGCGCGCTCGCGTTGCCATTGATACAATAAAGGACTACATATTGTGCCCACAAAATGTTGCCGTAGAGGCCTGGTCCCAGCTCAGTCTCTCTCGCTCTTTCTGTTGCTGTCCCTGTTGCCTTCTTCCGTGTTCAGTTCTATTCGGTAAGTAGAATCAACAACACACAAGACGACATGAGAACGTTAAGGTTGAGCGTGGCTTCTGTCATGTAGACATGTGTGTGGCCCACCTTCTATGTGTGTGTGTGTGTGTTGCTGTAGGTGTGCGCGTATTTTCGCGTAATTTAAAACCTCGTAATGCACACTTTTGCCCCAGGCATTTAACTGACAATACCCTCACCACACACACACACACACACCCACACATACAACTCTGTCCGACTGCGATAGGCAGGTGAGCCGTTTCGTTGCTTTCCGTTATGTACACAAGGTGTCAGGCAACGGTTAAGCTTTACTTACCACGCTGAATTAAAATGCTAGCCTGGCTCGGCTGGCTTTGCCTGCTTAAAGTGCTGAGATTTCCAGCGCTGTATTTCCCTGACTCATTCTGTGTAATGGCTGAAGCACTTTGCCAAAACATTGCCAATTTTTCATTTATTCTCATTTTGGAATGCTCAGTGAAACTGCTTGGTTGATGCAGGCGAATCCATGCCGGCTGTCATGTAAAACAAATTGTTTTTAGTTTAACGCCAAGTTTTGAGTTGCTGGCAGCCGTAGTATATCATTTCGCCTCACTCATGTGCAGGCTGGCTGGATTATTTTCAAGAATTTCGCTTAGGCAAATATGCTGGCAGCGACATTGACACCGGGAGCCAGGCATCGCAGAACCACTCGCGGCGCTCTTAACAATGGCTAAAAGCAAAGTGACGGCAAATATTCAAATATGTTTTTGATCTGATTTGTGTTCAGCCCCGCCCACTCACTCACTCCGTTCGCTCTCTGTTCGTGTTGTTGTCAATGGCAACACTTCAACCGCTGCCATTAGCGGCTGCAGCAACAACAACAACAGCAACACAAAAATAACATCAAACACTTTGAAATCGAAGACTTTTTGCTAGTCCCAGCGACTCGTGCTGAGTGTTGCTTTTCACTTTTCTAACCGTAAATTGCCAGCAGCTAAATTTGCGGTTTGCTTTTGTTTTTTATTATTGTTTTTCTATTTACTTGCCATTTTCTTTTTTCTTTCGATTTTCGATATGTTGAGTGTATATGTTTTTATTTTGCTGGTCTCCTCTATTGATGCTACGTAGAGTTCCAGCTGCTGCTGCTCCTGTCACTGTTTGCATTGCTGTTGCTGTTGCAGTTGTTGTTGTTGTTTTCTTTTTTTTTTCAGGGGGATTTCCCGGCGTTTTGCTTTTGTTTTGGTTTCGTTTTATTTCTGAGCACACTCGCAAATGTTCTGGTTTCGTTTGTTTGTTTTCTTTTCTCTTGTTTTTTTTTTTTTTTTTCTCTTGCAACTTTTCCACACGCTTTCTTTCTGTTCCTTCGCGCTGGCTTGCTGGCTTTTAATTTGCACGCCACAATTACCATGGCCACCCCGAAATGCAGCGGCCACAATTAATTACAGTCCTGATATCATGCCACTGCCACTGCCACTGCCGCAGTCTCAGTCGCAGCTACAGCCGCTAACGTCGCAGCTGCGATAAAACTTTGCCAAATGTAATTTTAACAAAACCGCATCGCCGCCTGCTCAAGACAGTCAGCACTGTTGGCCACCGCCAGCCAAAAGCCAGCGCCAGCGTCAGATCTTGGCTGAAATCAGCGTTGGTTAGTTTTAATTACAGCAATTGAGCCCATGCAATTTGGGCCAAACTCCGTGCCATTCAATGGGCCAATCAGATCGACAGAGTGTTTCCCCTACCCCATTAGAGTGGCTGTGGCGCTCGTGTTCCTCATAAATAACTTATTGATTAGTCAAACAAATCAGTTTCCATATTCAAGCAGTAACTGAATATTGTTTGTCATTGCATCAATTTATGCGTCTCCATTCAATGTGTTTACTCTCATTAAATAAAGTGAATTTGATCTATGTTACTTTGGTATTAATATACTATATTATTATTATTATTATTTTTTAAAATTTAAATTATTTATATATATATTTGTAAAATACTTTTCATTTTGTATATTCAAATTCTCACTAAATAAATATATTATCTTGAATATATTTATTTTAACCCGTTTTGTCTTAGATGTTTAAATTGTTTTGTATTTATTGATGAACATTTTTATTTACTTATTTATTTATTTTTATTTTTTTATCTTTATTTTAAGCTGATAAGTCAAATGCATTTCTTTAATATTTGAATTTATTGAAGAGAGTCTTTTGAATATAATAATACACATTATTTTATTATATTATTTATTTAATATATTATTTTCTTCCTTTTTTTCATTTCAATTGAAATATACGTAATATAAATATTTTTGCCTTCCTTATTCGTATCAATCAAAATATACACTTTTACGATATAAGCCGAAGTCTTCGAATGCCAATGCACAATTTTGAATAAGTTTAACTTTAATATAAACTATATCTTCTAACATATAAATTAAATATTTTTGTATATTTCTTTTGCTGATTAGCTGAATTTGTAATATAATTTTACTTGACTATTTAGGCATTGTCGTTTTTTTTATTTTTTTTATTTTTATTCATTGGTTGTAATTTATTCTACTTATTTATTATTATTATTATTTTTATTATTAATATTTTTATAATTATTATTAATTTGATAATTATTTTTATTATTTTTTTATTATATTTTTTATTTTTTTTATTTTATGTAATTAATTTTTTTTTTTTTTTTTTGGTTCTCCTTTTTTTAAGATTTCAAAGTTTATCTAATATTAAACTCGACTTTATTATATTTATAATATTCATCTGTTTGCTATTTGTCATTCGCATCTATTTTAATTTGATAAATACAATATAAATACAAATTAAATCATAAGTATTAAGAACAGAACTTGATATCAGATCAGAAGAGCGGAACATGGAGTTGCATTCATAAGTGCAGGAATATTAATCTGCCTGCGCTTTAGAGCTGTTGTCATCCGAGCAGCGGAACGACTCGTATGATAGTTCGTTTCTACTCTCCAAGCATAGGCTAGACGAGCATGTGGAGTGACTGAATTGAAGTTCTGGATGATCAGAGAGAGATGAGAATAGGTGAGCTGAATATTAAATGAAGCGAGGCAGTAAGTGAGAGTCTGATATATGTTTACCTGTTTGCTGTATAGGTGATTTTTGTTAATTTTATCATAAACACAAATGATATCACATTATATATTAGTATTAACACAGATAGCTTTGCTCATCTGATATTTTAATATTACATTTCATATTGATAGATTCATAAATTTACCAGCCAACTCCAACTGCAGCTAAGCGCTCTCAATTCGATATCACAGTGAGGCAGCAAATCCGGCGTTCATCTTTGAGATTGACAGATGCTTACATCAGTGTGCCAGCATCTGGCAATGCGGTCAGTTGTTGGCCGAGTTATTAGGCAGCAGCGCTAGCCAGGCTAAAAGCCGAGTTGAGTGAGCATCTTAATGCACCTTTTTGCCGATATTTTATGGACGGCTGTGTGGCTGGCTATCCGATAATGCGGCAGCTGTCGAAACGGTTCAGGCCAGGCGCAAAGTCAGCCTGTCAGCTTAAAGTCTATAGACGTTGGTAGTGGCAGCGTTTTAAAGAAATGCTCGTATATATTAATCTAAAGTTGCCATACAGAGTGGAATAAATAATGGTCATAATGATGAAAACACGTTTAGCTTTAAACTTGTTATTAGCTACGTTTTGCTGTTGCAGGCGAAAGCAACGACCTGCCAGTCACAGCAACTAGCTGAAGCCAGCCCGCTTTGTCGCACCTGATGTGGGTGTGCTTGTTGTTTGCTGTGTGCGGACCACGCCCACTTTTTACTGCATTTAATTCTCCAGTGAAGTATTTAATTTTATGACACGTTGTGTATTTGTGTGCGTATCCTTAACAGCAATAGCAACAGTAACAGCAGTAACAGCAACACCAGCAACAGCGCCGTCCGTTGAGTACAACAAATATGAAATGACTGTCATTTCTTGCATTTAGGGGCACTTTGGGGAGTACTTTGCAGCATGTAACACCCAATACTTACACACACACACACGCACACACACCTTTGTGTTGCTGTTGTAGTTGTGCCTGGCTACGGTTCTGCTGGCATCATTAGCGTTAACGTTATGTATCATTATATTATGATGTTCCACTACGCTCTGGCAGACAACGAGAGTGAGTGAGAGAGAGGGTGCGAGCAAGCGAGATAGTGAGACGAGTGTAGAGAGTGAAAAGTGAAGCCAAAGTATGGCACCACATGCCATGGTTATCGCATAATTATGCAGCATATTAATGCTTTCTTTATGCCTCCACCCCCCCCCCCCACTCTTTGGATATTCATTCATATGCAAAGTTTTATGGCAACGTCTATCTACCCCTTTTGCCACTGTTTCACAACTTCTTCATTTCATTAAGAGCTGTCTGTCTTGCTCATTAGCGACTCAGACCCGGCATTAGGCAGCGGGCAGCGGGCAGGGCTGTTTTAATATCTCTGCCCGAATTTGTAGAATTTTAATTTTCAATAACAGCTACAGATCAAATAGAACTTTGCATATATCTAGCCAACAATTGAGATCCCTAAACTATATGCAGCAGCAATTGTTGCATAATTTATTTAGAATATTATTTAGCTGCAATTTGTTGAGCATTCGCTGGGCATTTAAAGCCACCTTGGCTCGCTTCCATTGTGAGCAGATAAATTAACACTTTTATAATTTGCACTTAATTAAAACTTTAAGCTGGATGGAAAATGGGGGAAACAAAAAATCGACGCGCCAAATGAACCTCAACGCGAAGTGGAAAAACTGAAGCCGGCGCATTGAAAATGCTCAAATAGAATTTCATTGCATTTGGCTGGCATCCAAAATAGAGCAAAAGTTGAGCTGCCATTGCCATTGGGCATGGCAGACTTACCGGCCGCCACTTAGCACCACGTGCCACACCCCACAACCTGCGCTCGTCATAAATATTTATGCGCCGGCGTTGCGCGGCCTTTGCCAAATGCAATGAGGATGGCGAAAATGAACAGCAGGAAACGTAAATGAAACTAAAATCAATTTGGGGCCTGCCTGATAGCAATCGTTGAGATTGAGATTAACGGGTAGCACACTCTATGCGCCATGCCAAAGCGCATGAAATTTCATAAGGTAAATATTTGGCAAGAAACACGAAAGCGAACATTACCATTCCATGTATCTTAATTTGGCAGAGCGCGAAAATGAATGCCAGCCCAGAGTACGGCGGACGGTCCCTGCTGCTCTATGCGAGGAGGCTCTGCTCTGCTCTCAAGGGAGTTGGAGAGGGGATGGCTGCCTTTTTTGTGGACCAGTCGTTGGGGATAATGCATAAAATTATGTAAATATTCCAAAATTATCATTTAATTTCTAAAATTGTTTATGTTTATGTACGGTAATAAGCAACCGGCAGCAGGCATTCCCGCTCTCTCACTCTCCCTCTCTCTCTCACTCTCTTGATATATAAAAAACCCATCAGCCGCTCCACTTCAGCGCACTTCAACTTAATTAAAAATTACTTTACAGACGCCAAATACTTTTAATTATTTTGGGTTCGGCGGTCGAATGCAAAGAAGCCATTGTGTACATTTCAGCGCCCACACCTCGCATATTCCAAACACCCCCTCCCCCCTCTCCACCCCTGCTTCAAGCTCAATATGAATTCCAGTGGCAGAGCTAATTGTTGTTGTTGTTGTAGCTGACATTGAGCAACGGAGGCTGCTCGAATGTTATTTTTGCATTAAGTTACCAAAAATAAAAATAAATAAGTAAAAATAAATAAATAAGAAAACAAAATCAATATGGCACTCACATACATACATACATATGTACATCCATGTTTCATAAAATTGCCCCCAGGGCCGAAGCAACTCTTTTGTGTTATTTAGGCAATAAAGCAATTTATACAAACCGCGGGCGATGCCATCGCATCGACGCAGTTGATGGCTGGCTCCATTGATTTTCCATTTGATTTTATACATTTGTTTTTATGATTTGCCTGCAAATCGAAACACTCAACTTGAATCGCGCTCGGTAATGGTTGATTGCGCGATAGGGGGCACTGTTACATGCACCTTCACACACCCCTGCCCTACCCCACCCACATACCTAGTAACCTCTCATTTATGGTTGCTGTTGTTGCTGGTTTTGTTCTGCTCAAAGGGGTCAGAGCGCCACGTGATTCGCATTATTTGCAATTTTGGCTTTTTACTTCTCTTTACTTTTATTTATTTTTGTATTTTTTTGCTGCTCTTTTCTCTTGTTTCTTTGACGTTTTATGCGTTGCTGATGTAGTGTCTGAATTCGGGATTGACATGCGGCCTGCAATTCCATCAAATACAACTGCGAACCACTGCGAAAACGAAACCACATAAATATTATTTCCATGAATATTTCACAAAAATTTACAGCGCCAAATAAAATGAAATTCAAGGTTTTGGATAATGTCTTAAATATACGACTTTGCCCTAACCGATTGCAAAATATCCTGTCCTGTCATGTGAGTTGTGCAGAGATGTAGTTGGAGCTGTTACATATGAATATTCCTGTATTATAAATTATTAAAATTTAATCTGCTTGAATTTCAATCAATTGCCATTCACTTTTCAAGAGTTTTTACTTTGAAGGGAAATATTCAAAGTCTGTGAATATGTTTGGTAGATATAGAAGATTTTATGAATGTAGAGGGTTACGCTTCAGGAATATTTGCTTCACAATATCTTAAATAAAATATTAACAACTTACTACAAAATTAGCTTCAAATATATAAATAATTTAATAATATAAAACTAATGTATATCACAAATAAAAATTTGGTAATTTATCAAAAAATTATAGACGCATGATATTATCATTATTTTTTTAATTATATAATTGATTAAGACTTTCCATTTCATTTTTATTATTCTCGAAATTTTCCTGTATTTAATACTCTCTTAATGTGTCTTGATTCATACTTTTTGTAGGCTATTTAATTCTAGTATTTGTTGACGCTAGCTTTGTCAATATCTTTTTAAATAAATCTATAAAAATAAATAAAATACAATTGACTTTAATTTAAGTTTATAAGTTAGCTTTTAAATTCGTTAACCTATATATTATTTATGATCTTTTTGCAAAAGAAATTCTTTTCCTTTTATTTTTATGGATTTTAGTTACTTATATTTATATTTATTTATTTTATTTATATTTTATATTATTATATTACAGAATGGGAATAATTTTCGGTGAAACTTAAACTAAAATTTAAACTGAGTAATGACATTGCCTACAATCTAATAAAGCAAAGATTTTTGTTGCTCTTGAGATAAAACATAAACGCATGCAATGCTCCTCCCTCTCTCCCTCTCTCTCTCTCTTTCTCACTCCCACTCTCCCTCACCCTCTCTCCCTGTCTCACTCAATAATCTTTATGACTTTATATAATAGAAATAATTGCTATGAATAGAGGTCATAGCAAAAGATAATAGCAACAATTCTCACATTTCATTATACTGATGTAGTTGAAGATGAGTTCGGCAATGCAATCAATTTAATATGGCGCAGAGTCGGAAATAGTCTAGAAATTGTCGTTATTGTACGGAGAGTGTATTCCCATTGTACGAGAGAGAGCTGGCCTTGCTTGCCTTGCTTCGCTTCATTTTTTGGGCTCTTTGGCTTTGGTGTTGTCAGGTGTGGAATTGAATTGCTTGTAATTTCCTACGCCTGACCATTAGATGTGATGCAGCTGACAAGCGAATGTGCGCGCCTCAATGCGAGAGCTTTATGACTTGACAGTGGCTGTGACTGTGGCTAAGTGCGTGGCTTAAGCCTTTGTTTTTTGCAGCTGCCAAGCATTTTGCACCTGCCCAGAAAAATAACCAAAAAATGTGAGAATATCAACGGATATCAAAAAGACAGAGCGACACACAGAATACTGCTGCTAGCTAGCTGTGGCACTCAAGTTGCTGGCCAAATGTCGAGCACTTTTAATTAAAAGTAATGTCATACAATTCCATTACACTCGGCCCCAAAATGTGTGTGTGTGTGTGTGTGTGTGTGTGAAACGCATTTACATATCAAGCTGGCAGCTCCAGCTAGCTAGAGCTAGGATGTCTCCTGTCGCCTGTCCACCCCACACACACACACACTCTCTCTCTCTCTCTCTCTTTCTCTCTTGCCGCACACTCTGTCATTGCCTTTGCATTGTCATTTGTATTTGTTTTATATCCCTGCCGGCAGCGCCTCTTCAAATGTGGCCCACTGGCAAAGTGACAACAAAAGTAAATTAATGTGCGTGCATATACATGTGCCCAGCCGCAGACCCAGGCCCCAAGCCCAAGCCCAATTGCTTGTACCCAACCCAAAGACTGTCTCTCCCTCTCTCTCTCTCTCTCTCTCTCTTTCTCTGTCTGTGTGTGGTTTTTGTCGTTGCTTTTACAGGTAATTTATTGCATTCTAACATAATGGAAAACATTTCTGGTTGCCTTCTATTAGACGCAGAGTCAACGACGACGACGAGGACAAGACATTAACATTAAGTTTATATTCACACACATCAGCTGTCGTCGGGTTGATCACCTGACCCAGTTGGGGATTGACTTCATTTCGGGCATATTTGATAGTGACGCCAAATATAAACAAATTGCCGGCTCATACGTTTTCATTTCGTTTGATGCGTTTTGTCAGCCTCAGCTGCTTCATCTACTTCAGCTGCCTCGGCTCCTGCTGCTTCTTCTTCTTCGCAGATTCGAGCCATGACTGTGTGCAATCGCTGCCAAGCTGCCATCGATAGCTTACTTAAAAACAAATTGACATTAATTGAAGGCATGCCGACGGCAAACACAACGAAATAAATACGACTAACGACAACTGGCCAAGGAATGTGGCTCCTGGCCGATGTGCTCGCTCAGCTCTTGGCAGTGGCCAACGGGTCACTGGGTAATGGCCAATGGCAAAGCCAAAAGCAACAAGCCAGCTGTCGCTATTGGGCCGGCTGTCCATGCGCCTCTCTCAACATGGCAAATTCAATTGTCGTTTGATGCGGCGACAGAGCAGCCACAGCCAGGCCGCATCAAGGCGCTGGTGCTGCCAGTGGTGCGGCAGGGGTGGGGGCGCATATTTGCGCAATGCTTTGGCATTCACCTGATGAATTTATCACAACGTGTGCTACAGCCAAAGAGACACAGGACTCGAAGAAACCACGAAGTCAGCTTGTCAGACCCTAGCTGTTGCTGTTGCTGTTGCTGTTGCTGTCTGCTAAATTGGTTTTCTTTTTGTCAATTGGGGATTTCGATTGTTGCAAAGAGGCCACAGCGACGACATCGGCATCGAAGGTGGCCGGAAAGGAAAAAATGCCAACATAAGTATTAAGTTAAATAAAATAAGAAGAATAACGGCTACAGCCAAACCATTTGCCCTGCGCCCTGCTACCCGCCGACTCCTGCTCCTGCTCCTGCTCCTGCTCAAGGCCCGTCGAGACAAACTGCCTGCACAAAGTTAAGCGCACAAACATCAATGGGGTCAGCTAATGCTGCTGCCCCCTGACCAAGCTCCAGTGTCACCGCCATCTCAATTGAGTATTGATAAAGTTGAAAGCACAGAATTTTCGCTGTGGTCCGCCGTCTGGCATCCGTCGTCCTTCGTCCGTCGTTCGTCGTCCTTCGTCCTCTGTCCGTTGTTCCTCCCCCTGGGCAATGAGTAAACAATGACATAATGACAAGTGGCGGAGAGTTTAAGTGATAAATAATTAATTGATTTCTGTTGCAACAATAGCGAAGAGCGAAAAGCGATAAACGAGAGACGAGAGAAGAGAGACGAGAGATGGGAGACGCAAAGAGCGAGCGCACAAAGCACTCGAGTGGCTGAGAATCAGGCTAAAGAAAGCAAAAGAAGTTCAAATCCAACAACGAGATAAGTTAAAAGGTAGATTAAGATAAATGGTGACTCGTTCCAGCACCAAACGACTCTTTGCCAACTGTCGCAGCAGGGCAGGAGGCGGAATGGCAGAGGGGGCAGGGCCCAGCACCAACGAATACATTTTAGCCATCTTTGTTGCTGCTGCTGTTGTTGTTGCTGTTGCTGGCTTTATTCTTAAGCAGAAATTCGTCGGCATGCCTGTTTGCTGTGTTGTTCGTTTGCTTGTTTCGCATAATAAAGCAGCAGTCGTCGAATGAGAAAAAGTGAGAATTGAGAATTGAGAGACAGCATCCAGGCTGGAGCATCCAGCATCCAGTTGGCCGCCCAGCGACTGCTCTAGCCTCTGGGGTCCGGTTGGCCAGTTGTGTCCTTTTTTATTTTTTTTTATTTTTATTGGCTCACCGGCAGTTGGCCTGTTTGTTTCCGCTAGCATTTGATTTCGGAATTGCTATTTTTATGCGTCTGGGCCGCGCCAATAGATAAAACATAAATGAGTTGAGCCTAATTCCCCAGCGAGCCCGTAATGACGTCCTCTAATTATGGCCTTTAACCGCCTCCCCAAAGGCCAGCGGAGCCAACTAGCGCAACACTTCAAATATTTATATGCCAGGGATTTCCTCTAGGCAGCTGCCTGACAAAAGCTGAATGCTATATCACTCAATAATATATATTATATAATTTCGTTTGTAGACGTACAATCTTAATGAAACTTTCAGAATGTAATAATAATGTGTAAATGTGTGTGCACTCCAAAGCACAAGTCTCTCCCGCCCAGGGGATTTCCCTGCCCAGGGGATTTCCCCGGCCAGGGGATTTCCCCTAGGCAGCTGCCTGACAAAAGCTGAATGCTATATCACTCAATAATATATATTACATAATTTCGTTTGTAGACGTGCAATCTTAATGAAACTTTCAGAATGTAATAATAATGTGTAAATGTATTTACACTCCAAAGCACAAGTCTTTCCCGCCCAGGGATTTCCCCGCCCAGGGGATTTCCCCTAGGCAGCTGCCTGACAAAAGCTGAATGCTATATCACTCAATAATATATATTATATTGTATAATATCGTTTGTAGACGTACAATCTTAATGAAACTTTCAGAACGTAATCATAATATGTAAATGTATGTACATTCCAAAGCACAAGTCTCTCCCGCCCAGGGGATTTCCCTGCCCAGGGGATTTCCCCTAGGCAGCTGCCTGACAAAAGCTGAATGCTATATCACTCAATAATATATATTATATAATTTCGTTTGTAGACGTACAATCTTAATGAAACTTTCAGAATGTAATAATAATGTGTAAATGTATGTACATTCCAAAGCTCATGTCTCTAGTACTTGAAATACGTCTTTTACAAATTTTGGGCGAAGGGGGCGTGGTATCCAAAATCTTTAAATGACAAAATGTGTGTATCCATTAAATGTATATATACACAAAATCTGAAGACTCTATGTTTAATAGTGTTCAAATTAGGCTGAAAAAACAATATCAATTTATCGATTATGCTCGATAAAAAAGATATCGAATGAGTTATCGAAAAAATATGATAAACTCGTACTGCGTATGGTATACACGAGTCTACATACAAAATTTCAGCTCTTTAACTCTTATAACTTCTGAGATCGACGCACTCATACAGACGGACAGACGGACGGACGGAAGGACGGACGGACGGACGGACGGACGGACAGGGCTATATCGACTCAGCTCGTCATCCTGATCAAGAATATATATATCTGCCACGCCTCTTTCTGCCTGTTACATACTTTTCACAAAACCATTATACCCTGATTTCCCATTTTCAATGGGTTCAGGGTATACAAAAAATTAAAAATAATCAAATAATTAAAAGTAAAATAAATAAAAATAAATTAATAAGTAGATAAATAAATAATAAATAAATAAATATATATATATAAATATATAAATAAATAAGTTTATTTATTAATTATTTGATATATAAATAAGTAAGTTTATTTATTAAATATTCAATAAATAAATAAATAAGTTTATTTATTAATTATTTAATAAATAAATAAATAAAAAATCAAATGAAATAAAAAATAAAAAAATAAATAAATAAATAAGTAAAAATAAAACAAATTAAACACATAAATAATTAAAACACAAAAAAAATAAACTTATAGCTTACAAAAATATTAATAGTAGAAAAATATTTGTTTCAACCTTAATATAGAGATCACCGCTCCAACTATCTTTGAGAATGTTTAGAGAAAAGCGAAGAAGTCGTGCTTGACCTTTTATTTAGAGTTTATTAAAGCCGAAGGCATTAGCCTGTTAGCTATTTTTAATAATACATATATAATATTCCACAAAGCAAAGCTATAGAAGACAAAATTTGGAATTTAAACAATATATATATATACATATAAATATGCATCTCGCACTCCATAAGATCTATTAAGCCATAACATATTGAGCTACTTTGAGAAAGAAAGGATCAGCTAGAGGATCAACTGTTCAAGCAAGTTCAAGAAAATTTAAATAGCTCTAAAATATATCAAAAATGAAAAGATTGCTTGACACAATCAGTTTGCTGCAGCTGAAGTAAGATCATGTTGCTTGCAGCTATCTCTATCAATTAAGGATCATACCAAACCTCACACCATGAAATATAAATTGCCATAAATAAGTGTCTAAAATAATATGGCATGTGAGACCAGGGCAATAGATATAAGATAGTATACGATAGTTCTAAATAAGTCAATTAATCAACAACATTGAAACCTGATTCAGTATTTGGCCAAGCTCTTATACAGTTCTTGCTAGAAGATAAAAATAATGACATAATAGATATGTAATATATGTAACCATTTTAGCTACCCAGAACTCTATATTCTATCGTCACAAACATGCTGTCTCTCTCTCTCTCTCTCTCTGTGATAATATCATAACTCCTGTCAATTATCAGCTACATATATTTATATATACATATACTAAGCACAGATTTGTACAGTAAATTTGTTGAGCAAAAGACTTTGATATATACATATTTTCAGCTTAGTATTTATAGACATAATTACTAAACTTAGGGCAATAATTGGTTGAGCATTTTGATTTGGAATCGATGCATCGATTTCGTACCACAGTCGCGTTCCGTTGACCTTCTGCACAAAAGACTCGAAATACTTGTGCTTGGCAGTGTTGGCCGCGGCGTATGCGTAATATTTCTGTATGTAATGTCAGTGGCTGTTTAGCGATTGTAATCCTGGATATAAAAAAAAAAAGGGAAAACGAAAGTGCAGGTGACACAGCAAATAGGCAAAAAGTCGGCAACGGCGGCTATTCATTAATTTTGGACACGCAAGCCCCAAGACCCCAAAACGGATATAGACTGTGGGGCGTGACACACACACACACAGAGAGAGAGAGAGAGGGAGAGAGGGAGAGAGACAAGCTGTGTTATGTCTAATGTTTTCATGTAAGCCAGACGCACATACATACACAGGCGTAAGTTGTGCCTCTGCTGGGGCCTTGGGCTTGTTGTATTGGTTGAAGTCCGCTCCCAAGTGAATAATTTGTTATCAGCGCATAATCAACGAGACAACAAACCAGCTTAGCTCGCCGTTGTTGCGCAGCGCCGTAAAGGTAAACAGAGACACCGAAAGCCTTCAATAAACACACACACACACACACACATACACATATATATGTATATGCATTAACACACATTCAGGCCGTAACAAGAGAGAGAAAAAAAAAAGGTGAGGTCCTCGCAATTTTACTTAACACTGCCACGCATTTGGGCAACCGACACACACACACACACACACACACACACACATGTGTGTATGTATGTGTTTTGTTGTGTAGAAAAAGGCTGCCGCCATCAAAATAATTACGATACACGTCGACATGCATGCACATGTACTGTATTCGAGTACCATTGTTGTTGTTGTTGTTGTTGTTGCCGCACTGAGTGCGTTTATGTGTAGCAATGCGTGTGCACAACAACAAAAAGTCATTTAGTTAAAAACCTGACTTTTTATTTGCGCTGCGGGCAGCCCCCCCCAAAGTTCAGCTGGGGCCACCCAGTTCAGTTCAGTTAGCTGAGGAGGGCTGGGTTCTGTGTTCTATGTGTGTGTGTGTGTGTGCTCGCGGTGCTCTTCTGGCCAACCAGGCGTTGAACACTTCATCAACTCATCAGAGCGCGCCCTTTTTTGCATGTCCTTAACCGTTTAACGTTGGCCCGCCACGCTCATGAGCTGCCATTTGTTGTTGCCACTGCGGCTGTGGCTGGGCTTTTCTTCTGCTTCTTCATCTCTGTTTTTTTTTTTTGCGTTTCTACCAACGACTCCAACAGCAACAGCAACACTCAGGCACAAGCCAAACATAAAATACACAAAATTACTCTTATGAAAATTAATAAGTTAACTTTTTTTTTCTGCGCACAGCGTATGTATAATATATTCTTATATATATGTATATACGTTTATAAATATGGATACATACTTTTTGGCGTTAAGCTTCATATATACATACATATCTGCCTGTCTATAGCTATTAGTGTATATATATATATATGACCTTTTTTTTTTGCTTCATTTGAGCGCATTTGCTGGGTATAATAAAAGTAATTGAAATTAAAAGTAAAGAAACGTGTTGCATGTTTGAGTATGTGTGTATGTAAATGAGCGGATATAGGTGTGTGTGTGTGTGTGCGCACTTCGTTTGCTTCTTTAAATTAATCCCTAAAGTAATTAGAAAAAAAAAAAATGAAAAAGAAATTCCAAATGAGTTCAGCCAGCGCCGTCATCGATATTAGAGATGAGCGCGTGTCGTGAGTTTATTACTGCACTTGTCAAATGAATCTGGCACGCGCTCATCTCCAGACCTCAGCGAAGCGACTCAAGTGGCCAAAAGGTTCGTGCTAAGTGCATATTTCGCCTGCGAGGGCAGGGCGCCGTTTCCCTTCAGACTTCGCATGAAATGAAGCAAGAAGCATTTTTTTTTTTGAAATGTATGTCAAGTCGAGTGGCTTAAATGTCTAAATAAGTAAGCTGACATGCCTTGCGAAGCATATTGGAAACAGAGCTAAATAAATACGAATTTCTTTTATATTTTTACCCCGTTTTTATTCTGCTCTCAATTAGCAAATGTAACAATTAGACGGGTTACTCGCCTGGTTGGGTAACATTTGTCTGCTGAAATTCTAATATCAGTGCAGTCATGAGCCCATTTAATTTCGTTTATTGTTTTAATATTCCTAATGGTTCCTTGAATTGCTTTTCTCTTCAGATTTGTGCTAAGTAACAAGAATTTTAAATATTTACAAACATTAAGTCATGCATAATAAATATGTAAAATTTAATTGGGAAGCAGCAACTCGCATTCCCTTGAACAGTTCATATCTAGAGATATCTAGAGGGCACTCGCTGGGTTTCAGAGTTCCAGCTAAGCATATAGACGGATAGCTCATTAAAACCAACTCCCATCTGGTTGAAATATTTTTAGAATAGATTAGCTTAAGTTCAGACCTATTTTTTGGATTACTGCAGAGTTGAAATCATTCAAATCATTACTACTGAAGGCTTAGAGCTAAATGCGATATATAAACCAAGACTGCAATAAATTGAATTGAGCAAAAATATAAAAATATATTCCCAAAAATATATAAAAAGTAATAAGCATACGATTTAGCTGAACATTGCTGTAATAATCAAAAAAAAAAAAAAAAAAAAAAAAAAAAATGAAATAAAATAAAATAAAATAAAAAATAAAAAAAAAAACAAAATATATATATATATTTTTTTATAATAAAATTAAAAATAATTAATATTGAAAATAATAACAATATTAAAATAATAATATTATTAATAATAATAAATAAAAATAAAAATATTAATAATAATAATAATTAAAAAATAAGTAATATGATAATAATAATAATAATAATGTTACAAATTGTTGTAAATGAAAAGAGTTACGCCACTAGAGTGAACTGCTTTTATTTATTTATTTATTTATTTTATAAACAGTTTTCTCTATTAGTTGTAGCATTTATAAAACCCAAACTTATAAATAAAAATATATATGTAAAAAATAAATAATAGCAAGTAAATATTCCATTTTTTTAATTGAAAAGTAAATTTATATTTATTTAACTTATAATTTTGTGTGTCTATATAGCATTTAACAAGTCAAACATTAACTAAATAAAAAAAAAAAAAAACAAAACAAAACAAAACGTATAAATATTTATTATTTATTTTTATTAATAATTTAATGCAATTTGAACTTATAATATTCAACACTGAGCAATAGATAGATAAGTATTGGATTTGTTAACCTATAATATGTTAATTTTTTAAGTGCTCTCTGAATAAATATATATATGAGAATATTTTTTCAGTTTATTATTAAGAGACGCGCATTGATTTCACCCAAATTGCCATACTAGAGAGTTGTTAAAAATCTTTTATAATTAACCACAAGCCATATACAGAGAGTCGCATCAGTTAGCTTAGCAGAGTTTCCACAGTTGCAATTAAACCTATGTCAAGTTCTGCATATGAAAGTGCCGCAATTGCAAACGGGGTGGCAACACTGGCGGCTGCATGCGTCGCTGTTGCATCGTGTTTCCGGCTGGTTTATTTTAGCTTTTGGCCGACACGCCCAAAGCGCAAAGTTCAAAGGCAGCGAAAGTTGCATTGGCTGAAGCCCGACAAATTTCTTTACCTTTCACACACAGAGTGTCACAGTTTTTGGCATGCTCATAACTTGCAAAAAAAAAAAGAAGAGAAGAGAAAAATAAAAGAGTTTTATATGTATTATAAACAACAAAAGAGATGTGGAGCCAGAGGCATAAAGTTATGATTGCCTGCGGAAGCGGAAACGTTTTGGCAGCGTGTGAAATGCCGAGCGACCAAAGAAACTAAAATTGTCGCGTTAAAAAAGTTACGACTGTCGTTAATTTCAGGCCGACGTCGCGCATGAGAGTTGAGATGGCAGAAAAGAGAGGAAAATACAAAAAAAAAAAAAAAAAAAACTCCAGTTTCGTTTCGCCAGCAACAAAATAACAATATTACATATACGCGCTGCGCTACTTCACAAATGAACACATACATGTACATACATACATGTACATGCGCCTCGCATATGACAAATTGCCAAGGATTTCAAAGGCATTTGTCGACGTTTATCGTCTGCATTACAAACCAGCCGCCACAAAGGCTGGATAATACTGCGAATGCCTAAACACACACACACACACACACACACAGTCTCTTGGTGGCCATGCACCGACTCCTGCTCGCAGTGCCAATGCCACTGCCAATGCCAATGCTTATGTCTATGGGAATTTCGATGGCGCGCATATTCGCAAATTGACGGCCTTTTGCGCACCTTGTTGGGGTCACGGGAGGGAGCGAAGGGGGGAGGGGGTTGCATTCAGCAGGAGGCGTGCCACAGTGTCAGTCGCCAACTTCCGCACAACATTTATCATATTTGGGCTGGGCGCAGAGACTCGCTCGCAAGTTCAAAGTCCAACATTAAGTTCCAGGTATTTGCAACTTTTCGACAAAGGATTTTTGGCTGCAATCGGGCCCATAAATTATGTACTATTGTTGTTGTTGTTGTTGTTGTTTGCAGCGTGTCTACTTAGCGCATAATTAGCTGCATAGAGTTTGATAACCAACGCGCCTTGTCAATGTGGACGGGGCAGCGAAAAATGCTCGAATGATGAATGTGGAAATAATGAACTAGAAGGCAAAGGAAGCTAGAGAGGAGTGGAGAGAGATAGAGAGAGAGTGAGAGAGAGAGAGCTCGACTAGAATCTAAAAATTCCTTTTACTTAGCCAATGCATGAGTAATTCTTGCTTCTCGTTGATAAATGAGACTTATGAAGCATGAAATCTAATTCAACAAAACGAATACCCTCCCCTATCCCACTCACAGCTTAAGCTCCCGCAAGTTGGCCAAATTTTAAACAATCACATATCCATTACAAGTCAAATAAATCGATACACATTGAGAGAATAAATAAAACATCACATCAGCAAATATATGCCGAGAAGCTAAAGCTTAAATGGAGGAGCTGCAGACAAACATCAATGAATGAATGAGTCAAGAATTTTTATTTGCCAAAGTTGAATAACACAGAGTGAGTGTGCGTGTGTGTGTGTGTGTGTGAGTGTGTCAAGTGTAAAGTGTAAAGGCAGAAAAAGTTTTTTCCTTTGAATAAATACGAAATCAGTCACATGAACTGAATTGGGTAGAAGGAAGGCATCAATACAAGTGCAAGCATGCGTGCTGCCAATACATACATACACACATACACACATATATACACATGTATATGTTAACACGCAAGTAGGTGTAATATTCCGAGGTGATAATCATAATCCCATTTCCCTTTCACAGAAAACTCGCAGCAGAAAGTCCAGTTGAATAAAGAAAAACTAAGAGCCACACACAGCAAATGAGAAATGGCTAGAGTGGCAGGCGGCAGGAGTCGGGACTGTGCGGAAGATGCACTGCGACACAAATATTGTAATCATAAATTTTCATAAACAATTTCGCAAACGGAGAACGTTTTGTGTGCGCCTTCGCGTTTGCATTCACATTCGCATCCGTATCCGTATCTGCATCCACATCCGCTTCACTTCCGTGTCCGTGTCCGTGTCCGGGTGGAGACCACGACATTTATAATAATTAATTGTGCGCAAATATATGCCTTCAGTGGTCAGTGCAGCGGCGCTTTTTAATAAAACGCGCTTGGCCATGCAGACGCTGAGTTATTTGTGTCTCGTGTGTCGCACATGGACTAGCATGCATTGCATTAGAATTTATAGCACTGCCCAGCTACAGTTAGAGGACCAACTCCAGTTGAAAGGTGCGCGCCGGCGCTCTGTTAACGTAGCATAGTTTTGTGCGCAACGGAAGCTGCTGTCGCCTATCTTGGGCGCCATCTTTTGCATTTTACAGGGGGTGGGGGAGGGGGAGGGGGATTCGCGACCTAAAACCAACAAATTGCAACATTTATTCAGCAAGACGAATGCTCGCTTGACAATTTATACGTATGACCATAATTTTTGGCCCCAACGGCAAATGGAGAACGAGCCCCAGCCGCTGGGGCTGGCTGGCTGGCTGGCTGGCTGGCTGGCTGGCTGGACAGCTCATAATAGCCAGAAATTAAAAACAGTCGCTAGATACACAGCGCCACACTCCAAGTGGGGCCAACGTGTGAAATAAATTGCTAAATAAAATAAACGAGCAAACACACACGGCGACAAATGAGGCAGCCACAACAAAGACAACAACACGCAAGCCAAGCAATAGACGAAAACAACAAGAACAAGAAAAAAGCAATTAAAAACGATAAAAATAAACGGAAGCGACTTTAATGGCGGCTGGCAGCATTTAATGGTCGTTAAGGAAAGATTGCCTCTTGGCTGCCCGAAGGCGTCTGCTTATGCACGGCACAAAAGTCCCAGACATTTGACACCAAATAGCTTTACAAGTGATTCCAAATGGCCCTGCCTAGCCCATCTCGACATTTTCCATAGACATGTTATTGGTATTGCCTTGATGGAATAGTTAAAACGAAATATTTCCATAATGAATGCTTATATTGGTTATTAAGTTAACTAAATGGAGATATATATAGAGTAGAAACTGATATAAATAGAGTAAAGTAAAGAAAACAAGTAGAATAAAGTAAAAAAATAAAATAAAACCGACTTCAGAATAAGAAGAATAAGGCTAGTCCTGCTCAAGAGTCCATCAATGTTTGTTTAGAGTAATTATTCTTATTATTAAGTATTCCCTTTACGTATTTTGAAGTATTTCTTCCAAGTATTTCCTCTACTTATTTCCTTTACGTAATCCCTTTACGTAATTCCCTTACGTAGTTCCTCTACGTATTTAATGCTTAGCTGACCCCCAGCAGCCCTGGACGGCTGAAGACTGACTGAAGAAATGCTGCAGCTGCTGCCCTTTATATACGGCAACTTTTACTCACACACTCAGCCGCTCTCAAATGTTGATCTCAGCTGCAGGTAGGAATCGTTTTAGTCTAGCATTAAGCGACCAATGGGAACACTCTCTGCTGCTGTAAGCTTCTGAGTGGCTAATGGGAACACTCTCTGCTGCTGTAAGCTTCTGAGTGACTAATGGGAACACTCTCTACTGCTGTAAGCTTCTGAGTGTCTAATGGGAACACTCTCTACTGCTGTATGCTTCTGAGTGGCTAATGGGAACACTTTTTGCTGCTGTACACATTCTAGCTTCTGCTGCATACATATAGACTAGTGAAATGATCTGCTGTAGTTCTTATTCGTCTCTTGCTCTTATTAAGCAGACAGGGAGACAGACTGTGAGATAGACAAAGAGACAGATATACAGACAAAAGTTGAGCCCGACGGCAGGCAGAGCTCGTTGCAGTTGAGTTTCAAGTGACCAATGGCAACGCTCTCTGCTGCTGTGAGCATTCTAGCTTCATTTTACCTAAATACAAATACGAAATGAGAACTGCTGCGCATACACATAGACAACTTTTATGATCTTCTGCTCTTCTTCTCTCCTTGCTTTTACTTTTACTCCAGTACTGCCTCTCTCATATGAAATCAACTTGCGGGCTTCTTCTGCTCTTTTAACTAAGCGCATATATAGAGAGAGAAAGGGAGAGCAAGAATGAAAGAGCGGGAGAGCAAACAGAAGCAGGCTAAGTAGAGGATGAGCAAATATCCCACTCTAACACATACAAGCTCAAGTGCTGTGATTATGTGAAAGCGATTCATATATAAGAAAATATATAGTTCATATATGTATATATTATTGAAATAAATATTGCATACGAATAATTAATAATTTTAAATCATTTAAATATTATTTAAGTAAAAAATGCATATGAATAATTAATAATTTAAAGTCATTTAAATATTATCAAAAAAAAAAAAAAAAAAAAAAAATGTTGATGAATAAATAATTTAAATAATATTATTATATATATTAAATTCATAATATAATAAATGAATGTTGTATATGAATAAATAATTTAAATAATATTATTATATATATTAAATTCTTGATATATAAATTATTAATTTAATAGTCAACTTAAATAAATCTACATTTAGTTAGCTATTAAAATTCGCCCAACAAAATACAGTGAAAAATGTCTATAAAGGAAAATCTTTGCAAATTGCCATTTCAAGTGCTGAGCTATGAAATGAAAGCAGTTAAACAGTTGGGGGCCCATCATGTTACAGGGTATCACGCAACTGAGTTAAGAAACACCTTCGCTTGCTCTCTATTGGTTATTTGAGGTATTTTATTATGCGTTACATTTGCTGGCGCGCTGGTCAATTGGCCAGTTAATTTTGAATTGTCAGCGAGCACGTTAGGCAGCGAACGGGTCCGGGTCTGGCTGTCCGGTACATTCCCCGACAATTAACACGCGAGCCACTTAACCAAACGGCGACAACAAAGGCGAAGGCAAAGGCGACGACGAATTGGCTGCGTAAATGGTGGCCACTTCGATAAAACTGTTCGATATGCAACGTTCTGGGGCAACTTTAGTATTTTTTTTGTTTTGTTATGCTTCCTTTGTTCGCCCACGATTTGATTTATTTAGTTTAGTTTTTTTTTCGCGCTGTAAGCCTGAACACCTGTTGTTGAACGTTGGCAGCTCGCAAAGGACTTGCGTGTGCCAGCGCCTTTATTTTTTGGCCAGAAATTTAATTGGCCTTTGTTTTCGTCAGCGTGGTTGCGCCACTATCGTTTGTACGCGACATTTATTTACATTTTGTTAACATAAACAATGCGTAAAAGTTCGATGGCCATGCACAGAAGGGGGCTAATGTTGATTGGCCGTGCTTGTTACGGCTCTCGCGTGCTGACCTCCTTCCCAATAAGCAGCTCAATGCGACTGCTTTGGGCCGGGGCATATACATTCATACCGGGAACGTGGCCCAGGAAATTGCCCATTGTTCTACCCACATATATATATATATATGTATATATATATATTTGTGTCTGTATATATTTAATTAATATATCGCATGTAAATATTGACAGAGGCGCGTAAACAGCGCAAGTTCTCAGTTTTCGTAATACTCAATTAAAATGAAAATTAGTTTGCATTCGAGCCGAGAATGCCCAACGGCCATTCCACTTTAAAGGTGCAAATATTGTCAAAAGGCACTGTCCACTGGCGCGTAAAACTGACTAAAAAAAAAAAAATGAGCAGGAAGCTCAGTTCAATTCATTTCGAGTCTTTGGCGCTGTGAAAGCATCTAGAAAATTGCGCCATTTCCGGTGCCGGCAGCAGCAACGCATAATGCATAATGCTCCAGAAATATCTGCAGTCAGGACGAACAATGGGAGCGAAGATCTCTCTGGGCATTTGTGAAACGTAATAAATATGAAGTAATGAATCCTCAAAGCGACATATATGCAGTCGGTTTTATTTACGAAAAAGGTTTTAATTAATGCATAGTCAAAGCTACTAAGGAATTTATTTCTAACTAAATATTTTCATTTTGACAGCTGCTGCTGTTGCTGTTAATTAAAAATATGCAAAACAATTTGCCGTTTTAATCAAGCATTGCAGCAACATGTCAAAGAAAATGCGGAAATAAGTATAAACATATATACATATATAGAGAACTCTAACAGTCCATATTGATTATTAATGTTAATACTTGATGGCATTAGATAATTAAATTGAAGTCATTGACATATTTTTTGGCAATTTCGCTTTAATATTCGTTTGCTGCAAGTTCATTTTGAGCGCTGACTGAATTAATACGCTAACAAGCAACGAGCGAACACAAAGTGCAAGAGTCGTTGCGTTGCCTGTAGAAACAACCGCAACAACAACAACAACAACAGCAACAACAATAATAGCAACTGCTAGCTAACGAACTAAGAACTGAACTTGTCGTTGTCCTTGCTGTTGTCGCTGTCCTCGTCAAAAGTTGGAATTTCATTATGCCAGCCTAAAAGTAGGCAACGCATTTGGCAGACACACACACAGCCACAGCCACAGCCACAGCAACCGCCCCTCAGCCCCTACCCTAACGCAACGCTTGTCGTTTGGTGGAACGCGGATCGTTTCGGTACTGAAACTTGAACCAAAGCGCTGTGCCATTGGCTGCCGCCATTGAGCTGCAGACGAACAAAAGCCAGCGCCCGGTTGGCGTCCAGCCCCGCCCACTGCTACTACGTTTTTGAGCGACAGCATTGCTCGGCGAATTTGTCATTTTGCCAAATGTCGAGCGGTGTTAGTTGCAATACGACGACATCGACTCCGATGCGGACTGCGTACCCGTTCGCAACAGCAACAAGAAATCAACGGCTCGTTGCGAAGTAAATAAACTCAAAATGCTCGATTGCATACACCAAAAGAAAATTCCTATAAAGAAAACAAACAAAAAATTGACAAACAAATACATCTTTAGTTAAATCTAGATTCACATTATATAAAATATTTATTTATTTTTATTTTATTTCCATATTTATTTATTTATATTTACATATATTTATTTCTTCTTTTTTTGTTCAGTGTACTAAATGACATTGCTTGCCATTTGCGCGGAGGCAATTGAAAGTGAATTTCATGCTGCGAACACGAATAGAAAATTAAATTCTTCAATCGCACGTCATTTAAATTTTAAATTGTCAATTTCTACATGATACACCCCAGTGTGTGTGTGTGTGTGTGTGTGTGTGTGGCAACTGCAGAATGGCTAATTAGATTGAAATCGGGGTAGCAGCTATTCACAATAGACGGCAAAAAACACGGAAAACATTTCTATTTTATTCATTTATTTAAATACGTTGTTGAACCGTGAGAAAAGAAAAAGTTAAAAATAAAGTATTTATTTTAAATGTGTAGGCCAGAAAAAATATTGAAAATATAAGTTGGCGTGTTTTTATATCCTGAACCCATTGAAAATGGCAAATCAGGGTATAATGGTTTTGTTGAAATATATGTAATAGGCAGAAGCAGGCGTGGCAGACCCCACAAAGTATGTATATTCATAATCAGACTGACGAGCTGATTCGATTTAGCACTATTCATCTGTCTATTTCTTCTAAGTATTCCGTTTACGTATTTCGAAGTATTTCTTCAAAGTATTTCTGCTAAGTATTTCCTCTACATATTTCCTTTACTTATTTCCTCTATGTATGCAGTTCCACTACGTAACTCCCTTACGTAGTTGCAATGCTTAGCTGATCGATCGCACACTCTGCTTCACTTTATTGCGCTGACCCCCACCAGGCCTGGACGACTGAAGAACTGCTGCAGCTGCTGCCCTTTATATAGCGCAACTTTTACTCAAGCACTGTCTCTCTTAAATGTTGAGCCCGACAGCCAATGCCTGCACACAGCAGCTCACCGTTTGATTCGTTACGCTCTGCTCGCCGAAGAACATCTTACGCTCTCGCTCTCATTTGCACAAAGACTTCGTGTCGTTTCGTTTCGTTGAGCGCCTTTGTACTGAACTAATCGAGCGCCGCTCTGTTCACAAATGCGATTGGCCTACGCACAATCAGTGAGAGTGAAGATCAGACGAATGCAAGCGCAATTTATATGTAGCTGCACATATACACACGCACTTCACATGCAAAAGCAACACATCGACCAATTATCGCTCTCACTCAATTGAGTACGAGCACAGCTCTCGCATACATACCAATGCAAGAAGGAGACAAAACACAAAGAAATGTTAGGGGCTAATCAACAAGAGAGAAGAGAGAGACCGATACTTAATTACTTCTCTGTGTGTAAATAAAAACTACTATGGGTATTAAAAATGTTATGGACAGACAATAGTTTTGTTATGTATTGATCAATGTAAATTTTTGTATTTAATTAATTTTTATTTGTATATATAAAATAAAAAAAGAAAACCCTGAATATTAAAAGCCAACCTCTTACAGTTTGTAACTATATTCTTATTTATTTATTTATGCATATTCAGATATCGTTGAATTGCTTAAAGTTAAAGTAAATATGAAATGCTTATTTGTTGTTGTTGCTGCTTTAAAGCATTTCAATTGATTTGCTCTATAAGAATGCATTTGATATAAATATATATAAACATATATGCGATACATTGAAGCCAATGCTAAGTGAGCCAGCCAAGGGCCAGCGCCAGAAGCGCTGTCAAGTGTGCATAGCCTTTGACGCTAACTGGAAGTATTATGGTCGCAGTTGGTGACACAGCAACAACAACAGCGACAACATTGAGCATGAAAATTATATGCGCGAGGTTGTGGTGTGCCTTTGACTTCCTTTAGAATTGGGCTTGGTCACTGGCAATGGAGTCGTCAAGTCGTAAAAATTATTTTGTGACAAATCGTCCGCGTACGTGCGCCTCATTTAAATGCGTATACTCCCAAAATGTTATTAACAATTCAACGAGCAATGCGTAGAGGGTCGAAATTTACCATGGACGATGCAGTGGGTGCGGCGGTTGACTCTTTCCATTCACTTGTACAGGGCTCAAAGGCCAAGCCCCCGCCCATCCCCTCCTCACTGTCAAGAGTCGCTGAAAAGTGCGCATCAAACTATTTCAACTATTTGGCCACGCACATATTGTGCGTCCCCGCCCACTAGGAGAATGCTAACAACAACGTGACATGGCTGGAAAGAGAGCGCGTCGAAGCACACTGCGAGTGATGTAATATGCGACTAAGAAGCAGCAGCAGCAGGAGTCGGGGCAAGGGCAAGACTTGGACTTGCTTAGCGTTAGCTAAGCTGTCGCCTGCATGCCGTTCTGCATGTGTTATGAGCCAGTTGTGGTTGCTGCGGGGCTGAGGAGGTGGCTTTTAAATTGGCGCGCCATGCAAAGCCCGGCAAAAAGGCAAAGGCAATGGCAATGCTGTATTTGTGCGTTAAGCGGTAAATTGCGTGCAGTGGAAAATGGAAAATTGTGCGTGAAATGTAAAATACACTTAGCCGGCCCACTGACAGCGCTGCTCACATTTGCATTGCGTGTCCATGTCTATGCCCAGTTCAATTGCGGCCCCAGCTACTGCTCCAGCTCCTGCTCCAGCTCCTGCGCCTACTTTTAACAGTTTGGCGCGCCCGTTAAACTGCGTGTGCGTGAGTGCGTGTCCCCGTTCACGTGTAAGTGTGTGTGTGCGTGTGTATGTGTGTGTGTGCAGTAGTGCAGTCGGTTACTGTAGTGCAGCACCCTTTTAAGCAAATTAAGCATAAGAACACAAAGTGGACGCCATTATGTCGCAGTGCGTCGCACTCTCTGGCCTCCCGCCTCCTGCCGCCGCTGCGAATTCAGCGCTTTTCGCTTTTGCAACTTTCTAATTTATTTATCGTCCACTCAAAAATGCGTACACACACACGCTCACAATCGCACTTTATTAGGCACACACACACACACACACACACACGCGCATACATTTACATACACTCGTCCGCGGCGAGTGCTTTATTTGTATTTGAAGTGCGTGTAAAAGTACTTTTGGTTTTTATTGTTATTGCCACTTATGTATGTGGCTCTTGTTTTCATAGTAAGCCCGTCTCTTGGCTTTTAGACATATATGTATGTATATGTATGTATATGTATATGGCAGTTGTAGTTTTAAGCCGATTAGCTTTCCAAAAACCCTTCACATCAGCTAAGTTTGTACTCTAAATACAACTCACATTGATCATGACTTAAATATAACTATAAACGAAATATTAATATATATATGTGTATAGCTGTGTATTTTTATTCATATGTATGTGTGAATAGTTCTAGTATAATAATTAACTAACTAACAAACTAACTAACTAACAAATTCGAGTTATTAATCATAGCTCTATTTATGGCAATTAACGCGCTGATATCAGAATCACAAGAGACTAAGCTAGCAACTAAAGAAGATACATACATACATATATAAAAGTTATATAGATTCAGCTGACTGCTCTGAATTTTCTGTCAGAGACAGCTTAAGTGAATAGATCATATCAAATACCATTAAAAATACTCTTAGCTAAATCGTCCACTGAGAGCAGTCAGCTGAGCTTGTGTTCGTGACCATGCATTAGTTTCGGCTGCTGTTGCTCTCGTAGCAACTCATGCCAATGCATTGGGAGTCTGCCAAGCGATCAGAGGGTGATCTCGTTGCAGGTAGGCTGCGCTCCAGAGCCGTATATATAGAGCGCGCTTCTTTTAGAGAGCAAAGCACAGCTGACGGCTGGACTATATAAAGTGGCCGCAGCCCAGCACAGGCGACAGTCGAAGGTAGAAGAAGTGCAAGTAAACATCGAAGTGCCGAAGGTCTTCGCGAGTTAAATAAAACGATTTACAAGAAAGACCTTGAAGGATTGGAGTTGCAAAAGACGTCAAGTTGCATATCGAATGGGAACTAAGCAAGCTGAAGGAGAATATCTCAGACATTTATTAGTATAAGTATACAGCTTAGAAAGAATTCTGCATCAACAGCTGCCGCTACCTCCAGCTACTTCACCAGCACAGCTGGAATCCTTTTAAGCTTTCAATATCCTATGCAGGAGTGGAGGGTATTCACGTAGCCCTGCAAATAAAATGTTTTTCAGTATTGTGACTACTTAGGACTTAGACTTTAAGCATTTGGTATGATAATAATAATATTTGATTAATTCATAAAATCCGTATGGCTTAATATTTTAGTTACCAGCAAAAGTATATCAAAAACCACTTCGAAATATTTATAATAATATAATATATGTATATATAATATAAAATTTATAGTTATATCACAGAAAATCGTGCAAGCAAAACAAATTAAAGTCGAAATATTTTACATTAGCAACATTTCAAATCTGATTTAAAACAAAATACGCTAAAAAGTTTTTTTTTTTCACAAAATTCTCTTCAGTTTTTATTACAATATAAGCGTACGAATTTAAATCCCATCATAAATTTATAAACGATTTTCGTAGCACATAATAAATGTTTACTACATTGATTAAACATTATTGCTATTGCATTATTATCGAAATTAGCGCCATTCAGTTAATAAATGGCCTGCCCCACATGGCCCCACTTCTTCCTCTGCTCTGTTATGTGTATAGAAAATAAAAAACAAAAACAATAACAAAATATTCTCTCTACTTGTTTCGTCAATTGTCGCAATGCTCATTTAATTTTACCAACACGAAGCGTGTTTCTATGTCGTGGCACAGGACTATTAGGCACTGTTGCATGCCTCCTGCCCCATGCCCCATGTCAATCGATGCGTAACGGATATTTGTCTAGTTTTTTTTTTCTATTTTTCTTTTTGGTTTTTATTTATTGGGGTAGCTAATGTAGAGAAAACAACGCATTGATTAGAGCGTGCCATTTGTCTATCAACAAATTTCATAAATTAACTGACGTAAATGAAATGCCAGCTGAAAAAAAAAGAAAATAAATAAATAAATAAAATAAAATAAAAATAAATAAATAAAGAAATAAAAATATATAAATAAAAATAAATAAATAAATATATATATATAAAGAAAAAATAAAATAAATTAATAAATAAATAATAAAAAAAATTAATAAACAAATAAATAAAAATAAAAATAAAATATATTTAAAAAAAATAAAATAAATAAATAAATAAACAAATAAATAATCAAATAAACAAATAAATAAATAAGTAAATAAATAAATAAATAAATAAATAAATAAATAATTAATAAATAAATAAATAAAAAAAAAATAAATAAGTAAATAAATAAATAAATAAAATAAATAAATAAAAAAAATAAATAAATAAGTAAATAAATAAATAAATAGATAAATATGTAAATAAATACAATAAATAAATACATAAAAAAGGAAGTAAATAAATAAATTAATAAATAAATCAATCAATCAAGAAATAAATAAATAAATGAAAAATGAAAAAATTAAAATGAATAAAATTAAATAATAAAATTATAATAATAATATTTATAGGGTTAAACTATGTCGGGAAACTTTCTTAATTTTGCGTAGTATTGAAAATGATTACTTTATATGAATAATTAAATATCCATATAAAGTTTTATCCACTTTCTTATATTAATATATAGGTGAGTACAAGTGACAAATATTTTTCTTCCAATTATTTCAGTGTGAGATCGGATATGTTTATTATCGTTCATATGAATTTGCTCTCCTGTTAGATAATAACAGAAAACATCAATAACAAATATTGTATAAGGCATCATAGACGAACCTATAGCTACTCCAGCTGATTAAGAATATATGATATATATTATTTATTTATTTTTCATATATGTGTTTATATGCAGTATGACACCTGCCAGGCATTCTTCTGCTGCTTCAAATTCTTGCACATAGATAGGGTATACTACACCCTAAACTCCCTTATTCAATATGTTTGAAAAAAAAAGTAAACATATAAAGTCAACATTTGACAGTTACTTAAAATGTTAATGTATGCGTAAGGTACGCTCACAGCAATTGCTCAGCAAGCAAGGGTTAAATAAATCAATAATAAGTGGGCGTGACAACATATTGTAAACGCAATTCAATACTCACAAATATTCGTTTCGGCCTCAGCTGGTGAGGCGAGTAAATAGAAACAGAAAAAAAATAGGAAAAACAAAACAAGAAAAGACAATAATAATCGACACCTAGCACAGGTGACAACCTTTCCAATTGTCACCGAAACTATCACGATAATTGTTTTTCATGTCGACATTTAGTTGATTGACTTTGAGGGCAATCGGTGAGGCGGACTCTCCGACTTGGGTTGCTATGCCAAATGTTTTCGTGCTGGCAGAACGCAATAGATAAAATGTTTCGTACAGTCGAGTGACGAGTTTTGACTTGTCTCGTAATTGATTAAATCGCAGTGCAGTCGGCCATAATCCAATGGCAGAGATGTGTAAGCACCTGGTTTACGCTTGTTTAACAAAAATTTCAATTAAATTCTCTGCCTGTAGGTTATGTGATTGCATTTCATAAGCAATTTGAGACATTCAGAGTCGGCCATGATATACGAACTACGAGAAACAAGAAACGAAAAACATTTAACAATAAATTATTTATGGTTCTTTTCTTTTTTTTTAAGATCTGAAATGTGAAAATGCGAATGGGCAAAGGCAAAACTTCTTAGCCAAAAGCATTTTGTTAATGAATGTATTGCAGAGTGCTATATATGTGTGTGTGTGTGTGTGTGTATCTGTATGTGTGTGTGAGTTTATTTCTGTATTCACGTTTACCACTTGACTGCTCACACAGCCAAGAGCCTGGTCTCGAATGTGCTTACATATTCATAAATGCATAAATTGAAGGTAAATTCGCAAAGAAAACATTTCACATCACTTTACATTAAAACTTTACGCTTCTCTCGCTCCAGCACTGTCTCTCTCTCTGTCTCACTCTGTCTGTCGTTTGCAATGCTGGCAATTTCTGAGTATTTTCTTATGGCCACCTGCCACGCCTCCCCTCATTCCCCTCATCCCATACTGTGCATACCTCTGCTCTATGTTGTTTGCTTTTAATTTTCGAATTTTTGAAATAATGCCTGCAGTTATTTGCTTAAGTGTGCGTATAAAAATCAAGTATACGCACTGATAACGTACCATTCTAGCCCATTGTATTGTTGCTGCTGCCTGCTGCTGCCTTCACTGCCGGCAATAGATCAGTTTCTCTATGATTATGTGTGTGAGTGTGTGTGTGCTCTGCCAGTGACGTAGTTAGAACTAAGTGTGTGGGGGTTATATAACCATCTCTTATCAACTCTCTTCAAACTAGCCTTGCTTATCGTATCCCCCTTAAGAGACAGCCATGACTGTGCTTAGTTGACTGTCTGTTGTGCCTATGGCCAAGAGTATTTGCACTTGACAGATGCTGTTGTTCCCATTCGATGTGAAAGAAGCATCATGAACTGCACTGTCCAATCTACAGCTCGAATATCAATTTGACAATTGGGTTAAGAAGTCCGGAAATTGCAAATAAAAACATCAATTACTGCATGCAATTTAAACAGCCATTATAAATTGGCTCACAGCAGCTAAACTTTAGCTGACAAGCACGAAATAAAGGAGGAGAATGGTAGAGAGAAAGAGTGAGAGAGAGAGAGAGGGAGGGAGAGGGGGCAAACTCTAGCTGATCAATTAAAGCTGAGAAAGTATGCGAAATGCGCATCAAACTAATCTAATTAGACAAACATCAAGCCATATGCATGACTGTGTGTGTGTGTGTGTGTCTGTGTGTGTGTGTGTGAGTGCTGACATCGTAAAATTAGTTTTATGACAATGCATAAAAATGTTGCATGAAATTAATGAGCAAAAATTAGATGCGAAAGAGTCGGAACGAGCTTTGCCGTTGGTCAGCGCAATCGTCCTCGGGCCACCACATTCAATGACCACAATTGACATTTATGGTGGTGCGGTGGTGCGGCGGTGTGGTGGTGCTGGGCGCGCATAATCGAAATAAAATGCAATTAATTGAATTTATTGTTGCATTTGCTTCGGCTCGCATCATTAATGTCAAGCCAAATGACTGGCACTAAGGCCAAGAGCCAACCAATCACATAATACGGCGCCCCCTCATCGGGGAGCGATTCAAGTCTCCCTGATTACGCGTATTTGGGCCAATAAAGGGAATATAGCATACATAGCAATACTATGTATTTTGGGCAGCCGATGGGTGCAATTCGTAAGTCATTCGAATGGACCCAACGGCGCAAAGAGATGTGAGATGCGAGTGTCAGCCTGTCGACAGGTCCTGCATGGCAGAGCGACAAATTTATGAGCTTTAAAGTACACATGTCCACTCACCATAAATCATATGACGGCCGCAGGAGGTGGTGGGGGGCACAGCTGACTGAGTGGACGACGGCCCGACCCAGGGCCAGCAATGAGATGAATGTACCTTTTGCCACGCAATGCAATTTTAAAATGTATTTCAAATATTGCAAACTGGCAACTGTTTGGAATCGCTTACAGCTTCACACACACACACACACACACACACACACATAAGTATACATCTATATACATCTATATATAAATATGTAGAATTGAGCGAGCCAAGCGCATAGTTTTTCAGCGGCTTTTGGTATTTTCAGTCTAAGCTGATTGAATACGAGCAAACAGGGTATACCACATACATATATAAGTGAGTTACAATCCTTAATGACTTATTTTTCTATAGAGACTCAACAGATGGAGCACTAGATGTATTTATCTATTTATTTATTTAAGAGTTTTTATAAATAAAATAGTTTCATAATTTATTTAAGCACTGCCTCTGTGATAAAGTAAATATATAAATATTTATAATATTGTATATACAATAATTTAAAAGATTTGTTCCCTATTTCACACTTTTGTGAAACTGATGAATATATACAAATTTAATAATCTATAGTAGACAAAGCACAAGAAAATGTTCATGGTAAAAAATTTAATATATTTTAAACAATAAAATAATTAATGATAATAAAATAATTAATGATAATAAATTTAATATATTGTAAACAATAAAATAATTAATGATAATTATTAAATATGAATTTAAAAAATAATATACTATATGTTTTTATTTATTTAAATTATTTATTAAATTTCTTTATTTTACTTATTTATTTAAAATTTTATTTTTTATTAATTGTACTTATTTTTATTTATTTAATTTATTTTATTATTATTTTTTTTTTAATATATTTTTTTTATATAATTTATTTTACTTATTTTATTTATTTAGTTCATTTATTTTATTTATTTATTTATTTTATTTTATTTATTTATTTATTTTTTTAAATTTATTGATTCTGTAATAAATAAATTTATATTATTTATTTGATTTATTTCATTTATTTTATTTTTTTTTTATTTCATTTATTTTATTAATTTACTCTATTTATTTATTTGATTATTTCATTAATTATTTATTTATTAAATATTTTTGTAATATTTATTTTATTTATGATATTTATTAATTGTTTTGTTTTTTTATTTGTTATTTAATTTTATTTATTTATTTATTTTAATTTAATTTTATTTATTTATTTATTATTTTTTCTGTTGCTGTGATAGGGTAATTATTTATTATAATTATTATAAATTATTTATTATCCCCAGGACTTACCGCATATACTTTATAGCTAAGTTGTCTCCTTCTGCCCTTTTTCGACCTGATATTCGCATGTAATAACACTAAAACTTAACTCCAACGGGTATAAGAAGTAGCTCAGCTGCAGCGCCAGTGCCAGTCTAGGGTATTCCCCGGCTCATCAATGCCAAGCAGACAGCGCTGGCTTGTTCTAGTTGTGCTCTGCACTGTCATAAGCCTTCAACCCGCTTGTGCACTTACTAGCCGTCGTGCTCATCGTATCCATTCCCTTGGCACCATGGCACATTGTCACCGGAAGTGCCACAATCACACACACACACACACACACACACACACTTACGCACATAGCAATGTGTCCCTGTGTCAGTTAGCAGTCGTCTTGGCAACGGGACACCGATCGGCTTTTGGCCTGCTTTAGCCAGCTGCTGCTGTTGCTGCTACTTTTCAACACACACACACGTATATATGTATATTTATAGAAATATGCATTTATTGTGCAGCGGAATGAAGTTTTTTATTTTGTTGATATGGCAACGGACATTGGCATGCAGCTGGTGCGTGCGGCAGCCAAGCCACAGTCAAGTTCTGGCTGCACTTTGTGTGTGTCCAGCTGCTGGAGAGTAAAATATTCCTGGACTTGGCTTCCATTTTACACGATTTTGCTGATATTTATAATTTGACAGATATCACTAATGCAGCTCATGGACAAATAGTAAAAAGTCCTTTTGCGATAATCAAGTGCTTTACTTTACTTTACTGTGTGCGTCTCTATCGATCCCCTTCGGAGCATTGCTTTCATTTTTTGCTCTTCTCTCTGGCCATGGCCCCGATGGCCATCCGTGTGTCCAGGCATCAGTTAAATCTAACAAATGACACACAACTGCCAAAACGAAATCACTATGAATGTCACCTGGGTTTCGTCATTCGACCAAAAGTTGGCGAACGTCGCGCACCACCCACCTCCCCCCAAACAACTGCGGGCTCAACGAATTTTGACATGTGCCATTATTAGTTCAGCACTCTGACATTTTTTTTCTTTTTTTTTTCTGCTCTAGAGAATCCTATTGGGGGTTTTGGCTTTGTTTTTGCGCGCACAATGCGTTCTAGAGTTTTTATGACCATAAGAGTTTTACTTCTCAGATGGATGACAGCAATAAAGGTGCACACACACACAGAGACAGGTACAACCTTGACGTGGTGTGGCGTGGCCATTTTATCACACGAACACACATTGCTCATACGCAACGTTGGCCACAGGCCTCCCCACTGCCCACTCCCCACTGCCGTCGCTGGCCTCGTTGGCTGCACTAATTAAACTTGTGCTCGACGGTTATTATGGCTGCATTGCATGGCATCGGTTAATGTGTGCTACACGACATGCCCGGCATAGCCCACTTTGGCGCCCATTGTGGGCCCACCGCCCACCTGTTTTAATGCCGCGTCGCATTGTCTTTTCGAGGCCTTCGCCATAAAAAAGGTCTGCGGCGAGCGCACTAAGCATTTACGTTTGCGCATCTAATTAAAATAAGTTCGCATGGCAATGGCACTTCAAAGTCTAAATTATCCTGATGGCTTCATTCGTTTCGACTGCAAACACACAAACACACACACACACACACCCCCTCAGCATACCTCGAGGTGCTGCCTGTGTCTTTGGGCCAGATAGCCAGCGACAGCGAAGGGACAACATTAAAAGCACGTGTAACGCAACACAGCCAACTATTTGCGCACAATGTCTGCAGCGGCAGCGGCAGCGGCAGCGGCAGCGGCAGCGTCGTGGCCCAGCGTTATGTAATTATAATATTTTTTATTAGCTTATCTGATACGACAACAACAAGGAAATAACATAAATTCACTTGCCGCTGCCGCTTTGCCAAGTCTCTTTGATTCGCCCGGGTCCGGTCTATTCAAAAAAAAAAAAAAAAAAAAAAGTACAGCAGCATCGAGGGCGAATTCATTCAAATAATGTTAGCGACTCGCTCATACTCTTTGCTTATTGAAGCTAAAGTGAGCTTCGTGTTTTTGTTTAGGGTTTGACCTTAGGGAGTTGGCATAAGGTATAAAAAAAAAAAAAACATTTATAATAATTCAATATAATTATCTCCTGAGACAAGTTAAGAATAGCAGATTAATTCTCTTTAGGTGGACGAAGTTTGACTTGTTTTACTTATTCTATTTATTTCTATTTTATTTTATTTATATTTATTTTATTTATATTTATTTTATTTATATATTTTTATTTATTTCATTATAAGTATTTTTTTAATTTTTGTATATTATTAATTTTTGTAATTATTATTATTATTAAATACGTTTTTCATTTTCTTTAATACATAAATGAATTGTTAATTTTGATTTTTATTATATTTATTTATTCTTACATATAAAAAAACGCATTTATTTTTTTTTTTCTATTTCTTTGATTTGTTCATTTATGTATAAACTTATTTTTTTATAGATTTGTTTTTTAATTTTTAATAATATTATTTATTTATCAACTTGACTTGTTTTATTCATTTTATTTTATTTATTTTATTAATTATGTTTTCAATATTATTATTATTTTTATTATTCATTTCTTATTATTGTATATTAATAAATACGTTTTTTCATTTTCTTTATTTTTTAATAAATAAATAATTTGTTAATTTTTTTATGTTTATTTTATTTATTTACTTTATTTTAATATTCATATATAATTATTTATTTATTTTGGTTTACTATTTCTTTGATTAATTTATTTATTTATATGTTTCTTTTTTAATAAACTTAGTTTTGAATTCTGTTTTTTATTATTTATTTATTTATATATACATTTACTACTTTAATAATTAATAATTTAATTTATTTACATATTTATATATATAGTTATTTTTATTATAATATATTTAAAAAAAAGTTTAATTAAGTTTTTCTCAATCAATTTATTATTATTATTATTATGATTTTTATTATTATTATTTTTTTTAAATAAATTTAAAAAATGTACCATTATTATTATTGTGATTTTTATTATTATTATTATTATTTTTTTAATAAATAAAATAAAATAAAATGTAAATATAGAAAATTCATATATTGTTGTTTTAGCGGATTTACACTGTAATGATATTAAGGTAAAGAAACATATCAATTCGAATGTTTTAAAAGATGTTTGCATTTGCATGTAAGCTGCTTCACTTCCTAGCAACTCCATATGTTTCACATAAAGCTTCCACTTTGAAGTTGTTGAGTTATCAATGAACTTTATTGCATGAAATTTCGCATACAATATTGCCAAGTTGTCAAGCTCGATCGTCTTGGCAGAGTACCCGGGGCAAAAGCTTGTTTATATAAAGGCACACACAAACACGCACCCACGCCCACTCTCACGGCCACGCCCACGCTCACTGTTCTCGCTGTTCACTGTTTATTATAAATTTTAATATATGTAGGTAGGTCGATGCGTTGCAGGTGAAAGATGCCCATTGAGAGGAAGAGGCGCATTGTCAGGGCAAACAGAGCAGCAGAAGCGGCAGCAACAACAATACAACAATATTTTTGCTGGTCAAAGCCAGGCCAGGCCAGGTTAGGTTGGACCTTGAGCCCCAGCTCAGGCAGCAGTTGATAATATAAATGGAAAAACGAAAGGTCGACATTTATTATGAGGCTTTATCAGCAGAATACATTTGTTCTGTGCCGTGTTATGAACTGGGAATATTTGGCTACTTGTAGAGCAGCCGTACAGGGCAGGACAGCGCAGAAGAACCCCAAAGCAAGACATGCTCCTCTCGTCCCCAACTACTCAGAGCTTTCTACAAGGTTTTTCCGTGTAAATGTGGCCGGCGTGCAGGAAGCCCTCCTTGGGGTGGCATCCGTGTCAGTCCAGGCGTCCAGTGGCTATAATACGGCTACACGTGTCCGCGACTTGGCCCTAAGCAAACTGTGAAATACCGGGACCCAGCCAGCTCCTGGCAGAGCTTTTCATAAATTCCATTCATGTGACTGCCAGATACGCGACTCTGATTGATGGCAGCAATCAATAGAATTGATTCATTGCCTAATTAGCATCTCGATGATTTTTGTATCCAGCCTGCTCCGATAAGCATTTATTAATCATGTTAAGCCAGCAATCCATTCGACACACACACACATATGTCGGCTGCCTCTAATGTCTTATCTACATGGTAATGCAGCCACTCCGGGTGCATCCGGCTGCAGTTGTAACTGCCGCACTGCATGCGGTCGCCAAGCTTGTGTGCACCGTTTCATGTCGTGCCGTATAGAGTCGAGCTCTGCTCTCCCGTGCTGTGCTGAGCGTCAAAATCTTCAGTGCTTTGCTATTTGCGCATTTCCGGTTTCCGTTGCAGTTGCACGTCCTGAACGAACTCCCATGCCGCCATGCCATAGATACATTCTTTATATGCTGAAAATATCCTGCTATGCATCGAATGCTTCTTATTCCACTGTCGTGCTCTCGCTGTGGCTGCTGCTGCTGCTTCAGCCATCGTCTGACGGCTTCATGCATGGGAATTATTAACTAAACAGCCAACATGAGCAGCATCGGCATTGGCATCGACACCAACAACAAGGACATCATGCCTTACCGTTCAGGTAATGCACGTTATGGCGTCTGCATGCCAGAATGCAGCCTCGCATCGCTTCGAGCTTCAGTTGATGGCGTCCATAAAGTCTGCAAAAATATTATGATGTGTGGCATTGTTTGAATTACCCACCCACCCACTAGGCGCACTATGAGCATGTGTGTGTGTGTGTTGACATGCATGAGAAGCAGCAGCCTCCTGCTCCACCTAAGCCCATCATAACATTTGATGGGGCTAGCTTTGGCTAATGCTTCCAACTTGATTCCATTCGTGCGCCAATACGTTGCAGTTTTTAGCTTATTGAAAACAAAGGTGAAGAGCAAATTTTAAAGAGATCTCGTTTATAGCTACGCTTCAAGGCTAAAAGCGGCCTCTGAGTGCTTGGAATTTTGATTTTTCTCTTGGTTTTTTTTTATCTACAAGCAAGGACAATTTATAGGCACACACACACACACACAGTGTCGGTAAAATCAAAGTCGAAATGTAAGTAAATAAAACATATTGTTTCTTATATAGGAAGACATTCGGGGAAAATTGCCACGATTTGCAATGCAAATCAAACATAGCGCTATTATTTCACTCACACACACACACACACACACACACACACACACATTTACTTGTTATGTAGAAATGAAAGTGAAACCTCGGCGCATATGTTGCTTTCGCAGCACACGAACATCTGTCCGTCTGTCTGTCTGTCTGTTTGTCCCTTTGCCTCTGTCTGTGTGTTATGCTTGAATCATTGTGATAATAACGCAGAGGAAACATAAGCGCGCTCCTTTGTACATACATACATATGTATGTGTGCGTGTGCTGTTCTTCACCTGCGGCACAGCGCGAAATAACAACTACAGAAAGACGTTGCCAGCCGCGGCATAAAAACAAACCCAAACTCTGCTTTACGGCTGCTCAACTGCGAGATACTCTAGGAACTGAAAGAAAATGGGATTTTATAGAGCGTTATATCAGGCAAGTGAATTGTTATAAATGATATTTATTAGTTATACATATATAATATTAGTTTGTGATATTATTGAATTTCCATTCATTATTTCCATTATTATATATGATATTTATTAGTTATAGATAATATTATTTCATGATATTATTGAATTTCCATTCATTATTTCCATTATTATATATGATATTGATTAATTTTATATAATATTAGTTTGTGATATTATTGAATTTCCATTGATTATTTCCATTGTTATACATATATGATATTTATTAGTTATATATAATATTAATTCATGATATTATTGATTTTCCATCTGAGCAACTTTCTCGATAATTGCAACAATCTCAATCGTATCTAAATATTTTAACTGATATACAAAGTTGGTTTATGCCTCAGAAGATATCTACTTCCACTTTGGCATCTGCCACCAATAGGCTGAGCTTTATCCTTGCATGAGTTTTTGTAGACTTCCCCAAATGCTTAACCCCAGCTATATGCACAGCCAATATACCCTATCTACCTCTTTCAGGACTGTAAAAAAAATGTATGTATATGTTTAAAACATTTTACTCCACTTTGCATTTTTCCGTTACTCGCTGCTCGTTGTTCCCGTTACCGGCAGTCATCCGGGCAGTATTACACGCTGCCCCCACCCCTGCTCTTTGCCTGCCCTCAGCCCCAAACCCCTCTCTGCTTTTAACCTGCGGCAAGCCGTTGCTTTTGACTGTGCGTGTTTTCGTTGCGTCGTCTGCTCTTTTTTTTTTTTTATATGTACAATATATTTTTGTAAATTTTTTTGATTTGTTATTGTTGCACGTGTTGTCTTTTGCCTTTGTTATGACAATTTATGCTAGGTGCCGAGCCCAGCGAAGGACCAGCAGCATGCTGTTCATATGAAAACACACAGCTCTTACTATCGCATATTCCAAATAAAGCATAAATGTTATCAAATGGCACTCACCTCACTCACTCACCTGGTTAATGAGAATCAATTTATATGGGAAATGCAATTAGAAAGAAAAATGCAATTTGTTTTGTTATTTTTACAAAATTTTTTTTGCTTGTTTTTATTTGTTTTCCTTCAATATATTTATGTATACATAATATAAGTTTTTGTTTTTTTTTTTAGCCGTTTATTTTTAATATTATATTTAAGTGTTATCTCTATTCATCATTTCTATGTTGCAATAGTTGTTCTTTTCATTTTCATTTCTTCGTGTTGTTGTTGTTGTTTTGTTTAAGCTTTGTATATTTTCTTAATGCCTCCTCGCTGGCAACTCATTGACTAGCCCCTAAACGTTCTGCTGGCTCTTTATAATTACAATCGATCCCCGTTTTGAGCAGCCTGCATTTAAGTTTACAATTTTATATTTGTTGTTACTTTTATTTTTACCTTTATTTTTATTTTTATTTTTACTTGTTTTCTTGTATATAATTTGTATAATATTTCTTGCTTGCTTTTCATTTGGTTTACGTTTACAAAAAACGCGACCAAATTTTGTGTATTTTTTTTTTCTCTTTTCTTATTTTTTATTTTTAACTATAAATATTTTTGCTTTCTTTCCATTGTTCTTGGGGGCTGCTATGCTTAATTTGATTAACCTTTTAATATTCGTTACATTGTTTCACATGTGATTTCCGATGAAAACGCCATTTTGTATATGCGTGAGTGTGTGTGTGTTTGTGTGTGTGTGTGTATGACGATAGTTGCGGCCATGTTTGATGCCATATATTTTATTTCATATATATATTAATATATATATGTATATATATCATTTCTTTTATTAGAACATAATTTATTTTTCTCTGTTTAATTTTTATTTTTATTTTTATTTTTTTCCTCTTCATAATAATTTGCTTTCATATTTGTTTTTCCTGTTTGCTTTTTGGGGTCTTGTGTGTTTTCTAGTCCTTGTTCTAAAACACACTCAAACATTCTTAAATTTCTACAAAATATTTGCAATACTGCAGTCGATATCTATATTTTGTTTATATTTTATTCGCTATTCACTTAACATATTTTATGTGTTCATACATATACATATACATATATAGAATTTACTTCTCTTATCGCAAAGTGTATGTGTGTGTGTGTGTGTGGGTGTGTGTCTGTGTGCACAGTTAATCTGCGTCTTAGTATGTTGCTATTCAATACCTACATATGCATGTTTTGTTTTCTTTTTCTGTTTTTTCTTTTTTTTGTATTTTCTTTTGGTTTTCTTTTTAGCAGCTTTTGGTTATTTGCTCATCGTTTGATTTCTTCTACAGTTGCTGTGTATTTTGTTCACAATCTTACTATGTTTTTAAATGCATAAAATGCATGCTTATGCCCACTGGAATATTGCACGAAAATATTATGGATTGCTTCGTTCTGAAACTTATATAGAGAGTCCGTCTCGCTCCGCTTACATGGCTAATTGATTTAGTTTGCTAGTTTAACGCTTAACTCTTGGGTTTTTTTTTATTCATTGATACATATGTATATATATCATATATATTCTATTCACGGGCTGTCTCTCGGCTCTGCTCTTTGCTATTGAATGGAAAACCATAAACAAAAGTTGATTAGAATCACCTCTCTCTCTCTCTCTCTCTCTCATTCTCTCTCCATATGCTTCAGTTTGAGTACGGCTCTATGTAAATATCTGTTATGTAACTATTATAATATTATTTGATTTTTGTTTTGTTTGGTATTGTATGGTTGCTTAAATAATACTTGTCTTTGATTGATTTTCGGTTTTTTGCTTTGTTCTTGTTGTAATTTGATTTCGTTTGTTTAATTTATTTTATATTTTTGTTTGTTTTTAACTTAATTTATGCTACGTTACTTAACTACAGCGTGACCCCCAGGCCCTACACTCATTCCATGTATTGTGTATGTGTGTGTGTGTATATCGTAAAATTTTGCTAATGTTCCAGTTACAGCTTTCGAATAATTACACACCAAATTGACTAAATTGTAATTGAAGTTTCCAATTTGAAACAACAATTGGTTGCATGCATTTCATATCCGTTTTAGTTGTGTTTGTAGAAAAAAATAAAAAACAAGAATTGCCTCAATATCAATTGCAATTTCAATAATAAATGTCTATAAAATCTGTTAGAGCTAAATCCAAACTAAATAATTCAGCTAGAGTCGTCGTCAACTGAAGAGAACGTAAGAACTTTCGACTGGAGTATTTTTAGCTTGTCCAAACTTGGCTTACTCAATGCTTATGTAATGTTCCTGCTCCTAGATCCTATCAATATTTCTTATTTGTGGCTGTTACTGTTACTGTATATATATAAATATTTTGTTTGTATATGTATATGTTTGTAGACGTATATAAATGTCTTAGCACATTCAATAGTTGCACAACATTAATACTTTTTTTTTTTTTTTTACTTTTTCTTTTATATATATATATATATAATATATTTTCTTTAAATCGTTATTTAGTTTTTATATATCTTCTTAATGCTTACGTTTTCTTTTTTTGTGTGTGTGTGTGTTTGTGTTTTCTTTATATTATTTATAGTTTTCAACTCTGGGTAAGCTTCTATGTGGAAACTACTCATTTAACTCTTCACTGATATGTTGCGCAAACATTAACAAACAAACCAATAATATTTGTATATAATTTTTCTTTTGTTTTATCTTTTCCCATATATTATTTTGTGTTAAATATAAAGTTTGCTTTCATAAATGTGCTGCTTTTCTTATAGCCAAATGTTTTTTTTTTTAACTCTTTTTTTTTTTTTATTGGTTTGGTCAACAATGCTTTAAATTTTCATCTGCCTAAGATATCGTTTATTTAACAAAAAGTTGTTTTTTCCTTTCCTCCTCCTCTTCTTCTTTTTTCATTTCTCTTCCTCTCTTTCTTGATTTAAAGAAAATAACAACATAAAAATGCATTCATCGCATCAGCTTCAATCTCTCTTGTTGCTCTGGCTTAAAATCACATCTACATCTAAGTCGCCTCCATCATGCTGGAGCATGCATCTGCCCCCTCGCAAGGTCCGTTAATTCTAGTGCTAAAAACATCTTAATAGACATTACAACTCGCTAGTTTCTTAAGCTATGTCGGTTTTGTAGTTTCTTTCGATTAGGGTACGGTTACGGTTACGGTTAAGGTTACGGTTAAGGTTACGTTTACGGTTACGTTTACGTTTAAGGTTACGGTTAAGGTTATGGTGAATGTTATATACTCGGCGATCCTGCATATGAGAGCTCGTTCAGCTATAGACATGCATACACAACACTCAATTATGTATTTGAACTATAGTACTACTAATTGCCATCCATCTCTAGCTGCCTCTGCAACATAACTGCATATGCTTATATGTATGTGTCTGTGTATGTGTGTTTGTGTGGTTTGTATGCAAAACTATTTATAACTATACCCATACACATGTAAATTTGATTGTAAAATAAAATAGGCAAGCGCCATATGCGCTTCCTCCTCCTCCTCCACCTCCTGCTGCTGCCCCCTCTTCAGCTGACCAGTTCAACTAAAACTTTAATTTAATTGCTCGTTTCGTTCAAAATGATGATCTATTACATTTTATATCGGTTTTTTATCGCTTTAATTGCTTTTTTTTGTTTGGGTTTGAACATATATTTGTAATTAATCATCCAAGAAATATTTTTCACATATAAATGAATGAATAACTGATGGACATATATACATATCTGCATATGTATATATTTGTGTGTGAGTGTGTATATATTTATATCAAGTTATATATGTCACTAAGCTATGTATGTATATATATATATATATATATATATATATATTTAAATATGCGTATGTAACCATATACATGTTAAATAAGCATATTTTTTGCAAGTGTATATGTGTGTGTGTGTGTGTTTGTGTTACGACTAACTATTTGTGACCTTTACTGAACTACACTTTCTATATTTGCATGTTGAAGTTCCTCTCGCAGGGGCGGCCAGTCGGAGGCGTGGCTGTTTGAACTATATTCATCGAGCAGCACCTAGAGCCCTATGTCTGTGTTGGCTCAGCTAGTCTTATACTATATGGTATATCTATGTATGTACTTAATGGGCATACTCATGCTCATGCGAGTATGATTCAGTTATTCAATTATGCCCAAGCTTGTGTGTGTGTGTGTGTGTGTGCACCCTTCCTGTCTCGCTGGCTTGAATTAATTGCTTTTGCTGCTGCTGTGCTTGGCGCATGGTTGGACATGCGTAAATGAAACAGGATCTTCGGAATATGCATTATAATATTTTCGTTTCGGTTTGGGTTTTGGGTTTTGGATTTTCTGTTCGGTGTAGCGAATTGTTAATGCGCTCATTTAATTGCTATATATACGTATTTATATTGCGAATTTGCATTTATTATGGCTAATATCAATTAATATCATTCGATGGCATATTTTGATTGTATTCATTAAACGTACGTCTATATAATAGTATGACTATATGCATGTATTTGTGTGTATTGGGCGTCAGCTAAACTAACTCCTCCCCGTCCCCCCCACGCATTTCACAAGCCTCTTGAAACTAGCATTCCCCGATTTGAGAATCGACTCGAGCTGAGCCTTGGCTAAAGTAGGGAAGCAGGCATGCAGGTAAAGGTAAACTCGTCTAATTGATGTATGGCAAATGAGAAACTGTAAAGACCTGTGGAACACATGGGTGTCATCTGTAATTAGCTTTACATAATTCGTAATTCGTAATTCGGGCTTTCTTTTTTCTAACACAATAAATTTGCAGCTAACCATTCATCTTCTGGCAACTGAAATAAAAACATATAATGTTTTATACGTTTGAGTAGCTTAAAACAAGTTGATATTAAAGTAAAGTAAAAGAAATACATATGATGTTGAATTTTGATATGATGTGGCTTTTGTACATGTCGATGTTGAGGGAATTTTTCAAGATCGAGTGACGCTTAAATTGAACAAAGAAATCAAAATTAGAAATTATCGCAAACTAAGTGAAATAAAGGAAATTTTGTGTTTTAGTGTTGCTGCTATATTAATTACAAAGCCTGTGAGACAGATAAAACTTATGCTTGTGATTGTGATTGTGATAATCATCGAATATCGAATATCGAGCATCGAATTACGAGTTAAGCTTGTGGCTGGATTGCATTGGACTGGCGTTGCGTTTGTCAACGTCTGATAGATAGTAACGATTATTAGTTATTTCAGATACTATTAACTGCGAGTGCTTATGGATTGGTATATGTGTGTGAGTGTGTATCTGTGTGTGTGTGTGTGTAGGAACATGTCTTTCAATTACTGAGCAATCACAAATTAAAGGACTACTTCGATAGTTATGTATGAGCTTTGTAACATTCTGTTGCAGACTATAGGAAAATGATAGCAGGAAAAGTCGAGTTCATCAATTGGCTTGGCTTGGCTTGGCTTGGCAGTTGGCAATGTGGCGATGTACTCGTCTAGATCTACGATAGTAATAGGCACTAGTGCTGTCTGTGTCTCATCATTGACACATTAAATAGTGAATGTATGCGTGTGTGTGTGTATGTGTGTGTGTGTTCATGTATGCGATAAACGCTTTCAGCGCACAAAAGTAGGCAATGCTAAATGCGTACAGATGTCTCTGTGTGTGTGTTTGTGTATGTGTGTCTGCAGACCTCAAAATTTGTATAAATAAATGAGAAAGTGTGCGTGTATGTGTATGTGTGCTTGTGTTTATCTGCGCGTAATTAATTTCAACGCATTTTTAATTCTGTTTATTTTCATTATATAACGCATGTATGTATGTGTGTGTGCGTGTGTTTGTTTGTATCTGTATGTATTAATGTGCATCCTAGGCTGCTTTTGTGCACAACGCTCAGAAAATAGTATACTTAATTTATGTTTTTTCTCTTGTTTTTTATTACCAAATTTTTTTTTTTTTTGTTTTACTTATTTACGCAATATTTTTGTTTTTAATTGTCTTAATTTCTTCTACATTTATTTATAATTGTTTTTTGTTTGTTTTTTTTTTTTCTTTTTTTTACGCGGCATGCATAACACATTTATATGAAGCATTAATTTATATATATATGTATGTGTGTGTGTGTGTGAGGATGTGGGCTTGCGGAGAACCGTGTATATATATATATATATATGGGTGTGTGTGTATGCTATTTTAAAGCAACTTATTATTTTTAATTATTTTTATTTTTTATTTCGCATTTAAGGCTTATTTAAGGGTCACCTGCAACTGTTTATGAAGCTAATATATCATAAGCAGCTGCAGCTGTATGTGTGTGTCTGTGTGTGTGTCTGTGTGTGTGTGTGTGTGTGTGTGTGCTGTAGCATATTTTGTTGTGGTTCTACTTTGGTTTTTGGTTTTCGGTTTTGGCTTTGGCATTTGGGTGCTGCACTCAACATTCGACGTCAATTAAGCAATTGCTCGGCGCTTCGCATTTATTTACAGCTGATTTTGTTTGTTTTTTGCTTTTTGCTTTTTTCTTTCTGTTCAGAACTTCTGCTGTACTTAAAAAAAAAAATTTTGGATTTTTTTCTTTTTGCTTTTGTTGCTTACTGTGCCTGCAAAAGTAAAGGATAAACCTTAAAAAATAATATGGGTGTTAGTAAAAATTGGAAAAAAATAGTAGTCGGAATAAAATGTATAATGCAGTCAAAATTGTATGCAGCTCGCTTAAAAATGTATGTATGTCTATTAAAAACTTGGTATGAAGCAGTAAAAGTGTAAATCGATGTCGCATTGAATCAATATTGCAGTACGTTTAAATAAAAATAATCATTAAATATTACTCACAAACACATCAGATACATATATGTAAATACTCAAAGCGACAAAGGCTTAAGTGTACAAAAGTTCAGCTTTTGTTTTTGTTTTTGTTCTTTTTTATTAGAATTCTATGTGCAAGCATTTAGAAGAGGAATTTTGTTTTATATTAATTGGCATTGGAGGCCAAAAAGGAATTTCAATTGATTTTTGCGTAATTTAAATAAATTTCATTTGATTTGTTTGCCAACTGAACTATTGTTATCATAGATGAATATTTAAATATATTTTGTATATATTTTATTTGATGTCAAACTAGGTTCTGAATGTCAAGGTGAGATGAAGCATCTCTTATCAATAGAGAATGAGATGAAGTGAAAATATATTCCGCCTTAAATAAGACTGAATATCTGCAAAAATATATAGGCAGAGGCAGCATGAAGAGCTTTACTGAGATTGGGTTCTGTTTAATCTCTCTGTGACTTTAGCTCTTCCAAGAACTCATTTCAATTTATGTACTCTACAAATGAAATATATCTACTTTAGTTATATATCTGCAGAGTGAATGAAATCAATCAGTTATTATTATTATATATTTTTTTAAACTCTGTTTATTTTAGTCAAATAAACCTCGAAAAATTCTAATGATATATCAATTCTTGGCAACAGGATATTTGCATATGTCGAGCAATAATATTGATATTTTCGCTCTGATTTATTTAATTTTATAAATTGAATATGCGCTCACACATTTTTCACACTCATATTACATATTTGCTCTCTATTGTTCTGTGCTTGTTTTCTGATGCAAATACCTAAAAACAAAATGTATTAAATAACAACTACAGCATGCTTAAGCTAAAAGCTCACAGTGCAGGCAAACAAAAATTGAAAATATTTAAAAAATAATATATATATATATGTATTGTATGAAAACAATATTTATAAATAAATAATGCATATGGCATAGCTAACTAATCAATAAACAAATAAGTGAAATTGCAAACAGACGAATCGAATGGAGAGAATCGAATTCAAAACATTCAGAATATACGACTTTGAATGTATGTACAAATGTGAATATATGTGTGTGTGTGTTTATGTCATTTGGTATTGGTGTTGATTTGCACATACCTGGGGGCTCACTTGGAACTGCTGTATGGGATAGGCAACCACGCCGGCGGCCTGTGGTATTGCAGTGCCCGCAACGCCCGTTGCCAGCTGCTGGGCCGGCGAGATCTGGGCCTGGGTGACGCCCTGCCAAGTGGCTGGTATCTGTACGCCCATTCTGCAGAGAGCAAGAAGAAGAGTTCGTACATGAGCCAAAGAGTTGTTGACGGCAACAATAATGCACACAGACACACACACTCAGGCACTCCCAGGAGCCAGCTCTACCACCGGCGAGACAGATGAGTTCTGCCCACTCACACATCCAACAACTGGCCCCGAGTGCAGCATATGGATATGTGTGTGAGTGCTGTGCAGCAGGTAAATATATACGCCGCTCACTCACAAATGAAAACTTTAGCAATTAGCAAATGAATTCACTCATCCGTCATGCTGTCGCTGTGGGCGCTTCAGCTAATGAAATAATTATCCATAAATCGATGGCAACGGCTTCTCGTGATACCTACCCCATGTAGCCCTGCTGATAGCCTCCGTACTGGCTGAAATGGTAGCCCTGGATGCCCTGCAGGAACTGATTCTGAACGGCCGCAGCGTTGGCCGCCGCTGCAGCTGGTGTTGCAGCGGCTGCGGTCACCGACGAGGCCGGATAGGTAGGCGTCGGCGAGTACCAGCATCCAGTGGCGGCCAGCTGCTGCCCATAGGCGGCGGCGGCGGCTGCAGCGGCGCTCACGCCGTATGGAAAACCGGCAGCAGCGGCGGCGGCGCTATTCAATGCCTGGCTGGCCATGGTCTGGGAGTTATTGGGGTCACCGCTCTCCTTGCCCCAGGAGCACTTCACTGGCTGGGCATTGATCTCGGTGTTGTGCACGCCGACGATGGCATGGGTGGCTGCCTCCTTGGTGGAGAAGCTGCAAGTAGAATTTGAAAATGAGCAGGGATCGGGAAGGAGTTGGCTTGGCGTGAGGGGGAGCAAGAGTTCGCCTCAACTTACCGCACAAATGCGTAGCCCTTGTCCTTGAAGACGCGTATTTCCTGTATCGCGCCGTAGGGCGCAAACGTTTTCTGCAGCACCTCCTCGCTGAGTGCGGTTAGGGCGCTATTAACGCCGCCCACATAAACGGTGCAATTGGAGGGACTGCTCTGGTTGTAGACCTCGTCGAAAGTTAACGGCTTGATGTTCTCTGCTCGCGTTCGGTTGGAAATATGTAAGCAGAAATTGGCAACGATTCCCATTAGTGGCAATTCATTTCGATATTTCGCAAATGTTGGCCCCAAGCCACAATTAATGACTGCAGTTTTTTTTTTGTATGCCTCCCCATTGCTTTGCTTATTTTTTTATGTACTATATAATATTTTATGTCTGCTGTTTTTGTTGTTGTTGTTTTCAGGGAACTGCATGATTAATATGCAAATTAATTAAGGGTTTTGCCCGCAGCTGAAACGACTATAGCGCCGTTTGCCTACGGTTTTTGGTAATTAAAATAACCGCATACACTTAGTCAAAATATTTCCCCATATATGTGTGAGTGAGTGAGTGTGTGTGTGTGAGTGTTCAGGGCATACGGTTGTATATCTATATATATATGTATAGATATTCCTGTACGACAGCATTTAACGCTGTTGTTGCTGTTGCCATTGCATTTTTTGTATCCCCATCGTGTTTTCCCATTTTCTCGGTGCACATTGTACGCCGTATTGTGCACGGCCACGTTGTATTTCTATGCAAAAGTTACACTAATTACTTCCTTTGAGCTTAAAACAAAATTTGCACTTTTAAAAATAATGTCAAGCTTGCGTGTTTATGTCTTTGTTTAGTTTGGAACAATTTACAGGGGCTCTGCGCCAGTCACTGCCAGAACATACGCTTTTTATTTTCATTCATTTTATTTGCTGTTGTTATTGTTGTTGTTGTTGTTGTTGTGGCACATATGAAAGTTTATGGGATTTAAAAACGATTTTACTACATTTTTTATACTGATTGCTGCTGCAAAGTAAATTCCATTGAATTTACGTTTTTTAATGGACGTAACGCGCAAAATGATTAAAATCATGACAAAAACAGTCATTTATTTATGTAAAAAAAAAATTATGAATAAATACAGCAATTGGTTTAAACATCAGCGAAATTTGTGCAATATATTAAATGTTAAAAAAAATTAAATAAATTTAAAAATATGTTTTTATTGAGATTTAAAACATATTAATATATTTTATGAAAATACAGCAATTGTTTAAGCAACAGCAAAATTGTTGTATTATAATAAATGTTAAAAAAATATTAAATGAACAAGTAAGAAGACTCTAGTCGAGGCTGGTCGACTAGCAGATACCCTGAACCCTCCAAGCTGATATTCTAATCATTGTGCACTTCTTTTATGCACACATACATACCTACACATGCATCCATACGCACGCATAAGCCCGCGCTCTGCTAACAGCGCAGTAAGCAGCGACTGCGCTTGGGCTCAATGGGTACATCCCCTCCTAGGGGATTTCCCCTAGGCAGCTGCCTGACAAAAGCTGAATGCTATATCACTCAATAATATATGTTATATAATTTCGTTTGTAGACGTACAATCCTAATGAAACTTTCAGAATGTAATAATAATGTGTAAATGTGTGTACACTCCAAAGCACAAGTCTCTCCCTCCCAGGGGATTTCCCTGCCCAGGGGATTTCCCCTAGGCAGCTGTCTGACAAAAGCTGAATGCTATATCACTCAATAATATATATTATATAATTTCGTTTGTAGACGTACAATCTTAATGAAACTTTCAGAATGTAATAATAATGTGTAAATGTATGTACACTCCAAAGCACAAGTCCCTCCCGCCCAGGGATTTCCCTGCCCAGGGGTTTCCCTGCCCGGGGGATTTCCCCTAGGCAGCTGCCTGACAAAAGCTGAATGCTATATCACTCAATAATATATATTATATAATTTCGTTTGTAGACGTACAATCCTAATGAAACTTTCAGAATGTAATAATAATGTGTAAATGTGTGTACACTCCAAAGCACAAGTCTCTCCCTCCCAGGGGATTTCCCTGCCCAGGGGATTTCCCCTAGGCAGCTGCCTGACAAAAGCTGAATGCTATATCACTCAATAATATATGTTATATAATTTCGTTTGTAGACGTACAATCTTAATGAAACTTTCAGAATGTAATAATAATGTGTAAATGTGTGTACACTCCAAAGCACAAGTCTCTCCCGCCCATGGGGATTTCCCCGCCCAGGGGATTTCCCCGCCCAGGGGATTTCCCCTAGGCAGCTGCCTGACAAAAGCTGAATGCTATATCACTCAATAATATATATTATATAATTTCGTTTGTAGACGTACAATCCTAATGAAACTTTCAGAATGTAATAATAATGTGTAAATGTGTGTACACTCCAAAGCACAAGTCTCTCCCGCCGAGGGATTTCCCCGCCCAGGGGATTTCCCCTGGGCAGCTGCCTGACAAAAGCTGAATGCTATATCACTCAATAATATATATTACATAATTTCGTTTGTAGACGTACAATCTTAATGAAACTTTCAGAATGTAATAATAATGTGTAAATGTGTGTACACTCCAAAGCACAAGTCTCTCCCGCCCATGGGGATTTCCCCGCCCAGGGGATTTCCCCGCCCAGGGGATTTCCCCTAGGCAGCTGCCTGACAAAAGCTGAATGCTATATCACTCAATAATATACATTATATAATTTCGTTTGTAGACGTACAATCTTAATGAAACTTTCAGAATGTAATAATAATGTGTAAATGTGTGTACACTCCAAAGCACAAGTCTCTCCCGCCGAGGGATTTCCCCGCCCAGGGGATTTCCCCTGGGCAGCTGCCTGACAAAAGCTGAATGCTATATCACTCAATAATATATATTACATAATTTCGTTTGTAGACGTACAATCCTAATGAAACTTTCAGAATGTAATAATAATGTGTAAATGTGTGTACACTCCAAAGCACAAGTCTCTCCCTCCCAGAATACTTCCCCGCCCAAGGATTTCCCCGCCCGGGGGATTTCCCCTAGGCAGCTGCCTGACAAAAGCTGAATGCTATATCACTCAATAATATACATTATATAATTTCGTTTGTAGACGTACAATCTTAATGAAACTTTCAGAATGTAATAATAATGTGTAAATGTGTGTACACTCCAAAGCACAAGTCTCTCCCGCCCATGGGGATTTCCCCGCCCAGGGGATTTCCCCGCCCAGGGGATTTCCCTAGGCAGCTGCCTGACAAAAGCTGAATGCTATATCACTCAATAATATACATTATATAATTTCGTTTGTAGACGTACAATCTTAATGAAACTTTCAGAATGTAATAATAATGTGTAAATGTGTGTACACTCCAAAGCACAAGTCTCTCCCGCCGAGGGATTTCCCCGCCCAGGGGATTTCCCCTGGGCAGCTGCCTGACAAAAGCTGAATGCTATATCACTCAATAATATATATTACATAATTTCGTTTGTAGACGTACAATCCTAATGAAACTTTCAGAATGTAATAATAATGTGTAAATGTGTGTACACTCCAAAGCAGAAGTCTCTCCCGCCCAGGGATTTCCCCGCCCAGGGGATTTCCCCGCCCAGGGGATTTCCCCTAGGCAGCTGCCTGACAAAAGCTGAATGCTATATCACTCAATAATATATATTATATAATTTCGTTTGTAGACGTACAATCTTAATGAAACTTTCAGAATGTAGTAATAATGTGTAAATGTGTGTGCACTCCAAAGCACAAGTCTCTCCCGCCCAGGGATTTCCCCGCCCAGGTATTTCCCCGCCCAGGGATTTCCCCGCCCAGGCAGTATAATGAATTTTTAAAAAATATTAAATAAATTATTAATATATTAAAAACATAACAGATTTTAAATATACAAATATATTTAAAGAAAATACAGCAATTGTTTAAACAGCGAAATTTTCGCAATATAATATATGTATATTGAAACAAATTTAGTAAATTGTTAATCTATTAAAAATATATAATAGGTAAAAGTCACAAAAATTATCTATATGTTAAAATTAATATATATTAAATAAAGTTTTTTAATTGAAAATTAAATATTAATGGGAACTTATTTTGAAATTTTATACAATTGCAAATGTACCGCGTCCACTTGGTTCGTATTAGCCTAACCTTTGCTGGTTTCGTGTAATGCTTTCAGCCCAACCCTCTATTATAATTCCTTTACATATCGTTAGCTTTCGCTACACGACTCTGCCTCTCTCTCTACATCTCTCTCTCTCGCTCACTCTCGCTCTCACAGTTGCTTAATATATCTGCATGGGACGCTGTCTGTCCCGCTCTCGCTGCTTTGCAGCAAACCAAACAACACACAAAAATATGGCTCAATAACATGCAACAGGACAATACTTGCACACACACACACACACACACACACACACATGCATACAGCCGAGGGTGCAACGTATAAACTAACAAGCTTGCAAATATATTTGAAAGCTTTTGCCACAAATGAATACGCCTTGTCACACACACACACACACACGCACACACGTGAAGACATGCCCTCACGTACACTCTCTGAGCGTATGAGAGGGGCTTAGCCCTAGCTGCATTGCATACTTTTGAGCGCAATGTTTCACTAATTTGCACTTTGCTTTGTGCTTGTGCCTTCGTTTCATTTCTTTGCCTTCAGTTCGCCTTACGCTTTTAAATCCGTGTAATTAAATTTGGATAGGTATGAAGGTAGCACACACACGCACATACATGTACATATACGTGCTCAGCCTTGGGGCGATTTGCAGTCAGCTGCTGTTGTTGAACTGCGACAGTCCCCTCCTGCCACATTTCATTTCATTTCATGACTACACCAAATTAAAGTGCTCAGCTCGGCCTGTACTTTGGACTGCAAGTGTGTGGACATAATTATCACGTTAAAACTAAAGTCCCTGGCCGGCGGGCAGGTCGCATACATATGCAAAAATATATATATGAAAATATATATATGTGTATATATAATAACCAAGCCAAATGCCTGTCTCTCTCTCTCTCTCTCTAGTTCTCTCTCTGACTGACTGTCTTTCTGTGCTCTTGTTACTGCAATTTGAATGAGCAATTACTGGCATGTACAACTTAATGATGAATTAATCACCCAGTCATTAGCGTACATAATTCAAGACTTTATACATATGTAAAAGAAAAACCATCCCCAGCAAACAAAAAACCAATGCGAAGTAGCTGCTCGAGCACATTTTCAACTAATTAATATGCATGAGCTGGGCGTAGGCATATTATTTTAAAGACGCATTAGCCAAAACGAAAAGCGAATCAAGAGAGAGAGAGAGGGAGAGTGTAAGAGAGAGAGCGAGCGAGGCATGTTTGGTTTACATCATTGAGTTATAAGGGAATCCCAATGTGGAATCGTTTAATAAATCCCGTAACTTAAAGTATTTTGAGGCCATGCCCATGCATTAGCATAAAATGTGGTCGCTTCAACTGCAAGTTACGGAATACAGTAAGCAGCACTTGGGCAGCGCTGTGAGGCATTTCAACTTTTACTTAATTGTGCGCAACTCTGCATAAAATGTTGATTTATTGCGGCAACTACAACTGCCAGGTAAGTAGGCGACTCACGCACACAATCACATAATTTGCTTCAAGTTTCTGTGCAGACTGCCGCCCACACCACGCCTACTCGACAGTCGACAGTTTGCCTTTGCAGCACAGTCAAAAGTCAAATAGTTTTGGCACACAAATTTGTCATACAACATTGTCGACGTCGGCGTCGGCGTCGACGTCGCTGTCGTCAGCGTCGGCATCGTGGGCTTTGTTTTACCGGCATATTGTTTCAGGTTAATTAAGTTATTACTATAATGAGCTTGTAAGTATTTTGGCCTTTATTTATGGCATGCATTGAATTGGCGCTGTAGCAGGAGACGGGAGCGGGAGCAGGAGTCGGGGCGGGGCGGCTTAACCGGTTAACAAAAGCGAAACTTTGCCAAAACTTTTGCCACGAGCTGCTGTCGACAATAAAAAATGGCAAATGCGTTTATTATAAGCCCAGAGCTTGGCACACAAAGAAAGCAAAGAAATAGAAGTGGAAACCCCAACACGGAAAATAAAACAGAAAGCAGCAGAATATTGCAAAGCGACGCCAAAATTGTCACAACTGTAAAATGCGCAATTGCGTCGGCTCGTAAATCTTAGCTACAAAAGAACACACACACAACACACACACATACACACAATACTTGCACACACACACTCACATATGCTGGTGATTGGCTTACTAAACGTCGCAACTACGGACTGATTGCCACGGCTATAAAATGTGCAGCCTGCTTAAAACATAAAAATGCCAGACCAAGCCTGGCCAAAAGCACTCGCAGCAGCAGCAGCAGGAGTAGGAGCAGGAGTTGGAGCAGCAGCAGCAGCAGCAGAGGCAAAGTGGCTGCGTAAAATATCAAGTAATGCCAAATCCCAAATGCGAAATGCGAAATGAGTTGAGTGCTACAAATCGTAAAGGCTGCCAGCCAGCAGGCAACCCAAACACAACTAGACATGGCCATAAAGTCCACAACCTACTCTAACACACACACACACATACACACACACACACATATGTGAACTATATAGACGCATGGTAAAAACCCTTAAAAAACCCTACGACTAAACGACAGCTCGTAATTGTGTAAAATCTTTGGCGGCGTCTTCGATTTTGGGTTCTGGTCTGCTGAATCAGCAAACTCTCGCTCTCTCTCCCTCCCTCTCTCCCTCTCTCTCTCTCTCTCTCTCTCTTAGCCATCGAAATATCCAAATTATTTCGCTGGCAAATTGCTAATAATAACTTGTATTACAACTACAGCTCAGCTACCCTCTCAACGTAGCCCGGCACAGACAAGCCCGTGACAAAGGCAAATAAACAATGAGACCAATAAAAATCCGCTTAGGCTTTCATAGGCGTTTTTTATGACAACAATATAAATGCAAAAGCAAAAATTCATGCACATAGTTGTTGTAGTTGTTGTAGTTGTTGCTGTAGTTGTTGTTGTTGTTGTTGGCCCCCAAAAATGGGAACCCTTCAACATGTCAGACCTTCCTTCGCACGATAAATTCCACCTTGACTCTGTGTCTGTGTGTGCCAGTGTGTGTGTGTGTGGAGCAAAGAATGCCAAATGTTTGTTCTATAACCATGAAATTTTTGCTATCCTGTTACTCGCTGTGTGTGTGTGTGTGTGTGTGTGCCTTTTATGATAATAGTTTCGTGTTGGCAAAATTTATTTATCTGATTTGCGTCCTTCCATAGTCGCTCTCAAAGTAAGAACTGCTCTATGAATGTATGTGTGTGTGTGTGTGTGTGTGTGTTTGTGTGCATCAAACAAATAAAAATTATGTTAAAACATGCAAATACGCGTTAACTTTTGATTTATGACAGACCAAGACGAATCGAAACGATGCCAGCGCTAACTGTTAATAATGATTGCGCTAGTTAGAGTTAGTTTTGTGGTTACAGTCGCTTAGGGTTCTTCGAGGGAGGGGAAATGAAAATTGATTCGGCTTGCCGTGTAATGGAATATGTCGCATTACTTTCCATCGTTTTACCCACCCGTCGACTAATTGAAAAAGTTTAAGCCGAAATTTTGGAGCCTGGCCCATTACGGAAATTAAGCGCGTGCGGTTTTTTAGACAGCCAGCAAAAAAGAAAAACAAGAATGGGGAAAAACACACACAAAAACTAAGAAAACATAATGTGGCAGAAAATTTAGGCTGCGACACGTTTATAAATAGCAGACGGGTAAGTGGGTTTGGTGGGTCGCTGGGTCAAACCTCGGCCTTTTTTGCGCAACCTTTGGTCCGTGTCATGCCACTGATACCTTTGGCATTCATTGCCATAATTTCCTGTAATAAGACCGATGCGTCGACTCCTGCCGACAACAACAACAACAGCAACAACATCAGGAATTGTGACCAGAGCAAAGGCAAGGGGCTCGCACGCACTGGCTGGAAGGAAGCCTGGGGCCAGGCCAGACCAGGCCAGGTGACAGTCATGATTTCCTTACCTTTACTTGCCGGCGGTTTCCGTGTGGCCCAATTCGTGCGAATCGAGCGCGAGCCCAGCCACTGCCCATTCATGGCCGTAATGGCGCTCTCAGCTTCCTGCAAGTAAAAGCCAAAAACGAAAAAAAAAAAAACAAAAGTTGAGTAACGCGTGCCGGACTCACATTGAGTTCATAGATATGGGCGACGGCATGAGACTGCATTACAATAGTCGCGTCGCGCCATGCTTACCGATTTCTTGATGAAGGACACAAATCCATAGCCCTTCGACTTCAAGGTTTGTGGATCGCGCACCACGCGGCAATCGCTGCAAAGAGTAGAAGGAAAGAGAAATGAGAAGTGAATGGGAATGCAAAATAATAGATAATTATAATGTAAATTTCTAAATATTTTTTTAAAATAAATATATTACTTTTTTATTATTTTATTTTTCACAATTTTTTTAAATTATTCAAATAATCTATTAAATGTATATTTTTTATACCCTGAACCCATTTTCAATGGGAAATCAGGGTATAATGGTTTTGTGTAAGGTATGTAACGGGCAGAAGGAGGCGTGGCAGACCCCACAAAGTATATTCATTCTTGATCAGGGCGACGAGCTGAGTCGATATAGCCCTGTCCGTCTGTCCGTCTGTCCATCCATCCGTCCGTCCGTCCGTCCGCCTGTATGAGTGCGTCGATCTCAGAAGTTATAAGAGCTAGAGAGCTCAAATTTTGCATGTAGACTCGTGTATACCATACGCAGTACGAGTATATCATATTTTTTCGATAACTCTTTCGATATCTTTTTTATCGAGCATAATCGATAAATTGATATTGTTTTTTCAGCCTAAGTTGAACACTATTAAATATAGCGACTTCAGATTTACTGTGTGTATGCAATTTACGAATATACACATTTTGTAATTTACAGATTTCGGGTACCACGCCCCTTTCGCCACTAATTTGAAAAAAACGGAGTATCAATTACTAGAGACTTGTGCTTTGGAGTGTACACACATTTACACATTATTATAACATTCTGAAAGTTTCATTAAGATTGTACGTCTACAAACGAAATTATATAATATATATTATTGAGTGATATAGCATTCAGCTTTTGTCAGGCAGCTGCCTAGGGGAAGTCCCCTGGGCGGGGAAATCCCTGGGCGGGGAAATATTCTGGGAGGGAGAGACTTGTGCTTTGGAGTGTACACACATTTACACATTATTATTACATTCTGAAAGTTTCATTAAGATTGTACGTCTACAAACGAAATTATATAATATATATTATTGAGTGATATAGCATTCAGCTTTTGTCAGGCAGCTGCCTAGGGGAAGTCCCCTGGGCGGAGAAATCCCTGGGCGGGGAAATATTCTGTGAGGGAGAGACTTGTGCTTTGGATTGTACACACATTTACACATTATTATTACATTCTGAAAGTTTCATTAAGATTGTACGTCTACAAACGAAATTATATAATATATATTATTGAGTGATATAGCATTCAGCTTTTGTCAGGCAGCTGCCTAGGGGAAATCCCCTGGGCGGCGAAATATTCTGGGAGGGAGAGACTTGTGCTTTGGAGTGTACACACATTTACACATTATTATTACATTCTGAAAGTTTCATTAGGATTGTACGTCTACAAACGAAATTATATAATATATATTATTGAGTGATATAGCATTCAGCTTTTGTCAGGCAGCTGCCTAGGGGAAATCCCCTGGGCAGGGAAATCCTCTGGGCGGAGAAATCCCTGGGCGGGAGAGACTTGTGCTTTGGAGTGTACACACATTTACACATTATTATTACATTCTGAAAGTTTCATTAAGATTGTACGTCTACAAACGAAATTATATAATATATATTATTGAGTGATATAGCATTCAGCTTTTGTCAGGCAGCTGCCTAGGGGAAATCCCCTGGGAGGGGATGTACCCATTGACAGCTTATGCGTGTGTATGGATGCATGTGTATGTATATATGTATGCAAAAAAAAAGTTCAGAATGATTTGAATATAAGCTTGGAGGGTTCAGGGTATCTCCAAGTCGACCAGCCTCGACTAGAACCTTCTTACTTGTTTATATTTCATCTAATATTTTTTTAAAATATTCCTTCTAGTCTATTAAATATATTTCTCTTCTTTTCATAATTATTTTGCACTTTTTTCATATTTAATGCAATAATTTATTCATTTAATATATTTCTTTTCTATTCATAGATATATATTTAATAATTTAATCAATTATTCCTTCTAGTCTAGCTCAGCATATCAGATCTCAGCAAAAAGAACTACGAAAAGTGTAAGTTTCCTGCCCTGCAGCCCGATTCAAGTCGAAGGCAAAGCCATAAATATATTGAAATAGTTTTACAGCAATTTGAAATTAGTTTCGCTATAATATAAGGAAATGGAAAGAACATATTTATTTATCTTCTTTGTAGTACAAATTGTTTCATCTCAACACTTCAAGAGCGATTTAGTTGATTGCCCAGCGACCGCGCCTCAAATTGATTTCCCACAGCACTGGCCAGAGTCCGAAATTTCTTGGGGCCATGGAGCTGTCGAGGCTGTGGGGGCTGTCGGGGCAACGGCTAAGCTAAGCTAAGTTGCCAGCAAAGTTTGGCAATTACCCCCGATCTGGCAGTTTAGTTAACATAGTGCCGGGAATGTTGGCAATGGTGGCCGGCAACTTTTTTTTTATGATTATTATAAGTAAAGTGGGGTGGGGGCAGAGCTGGGGCAAGTCGGGCTGGCGAGCTGGCAGACGGCTTATTAAATATTCACACGCGCCGCGCATTTAACAAAACAGAATCAGAAATACGCCAAGGCCCCCCCAACATAATGCCAAAACCAGGCAACAAACAAAGAACAAAAACAAAATAAAAGCTCAGGCAGAACACAAACACACACAAACACACACACGCAGAGAGACAAAAAGAAAAAACAAAAACAAGAACAGGACAAGGAACACCGCACGCATAAAAGTTTTGACAAAGAAGTCGTTGGCCCCGGCCTAAGAATGCGACGGCGGCTGATCCCAGTGCGCCGCACGAACGAGTCCGTATCCGATACGGAATATCTGTATCAAAGTTCGTCCCGGTTGTTTGCATTAAGCGTTTTGACATGGTCGCTGCCATGGCAAGCAGATGACAGCCGCATATGAAAAGAAAGTTATTTAAGTTCGCGCTGCCTGCTCAATAATCCGGAGGTGGTGATGTGGGCGGTTTCCGGTTGCCTGCGCCCATCCAGCCAGTCATCCATCGCAAACATATCAGCGATAATGATATCAAAGATATGTATCGCCCAGGTGCCAATCGAGTGCTCAATAAACCGAGACGAGTTGATTTGACGTGGGCAATTTTATAATTCGAGCCGCTGGCTGCCGGTGTCGGTGCCGGTGCCTGGCAACGCGTTGGCAGGAGGCAATCAAAGGACATGCGCCGCTCATTAGCACGACAAAGTCAGTGACTAGCTAAAAGCCTTGCGGCCAAATCAAAGCCCAAATCATTTTAATGAGTTTAAAATTATTAACATTCGCAATTGCTTCCGATAAGGATGGACTAGGGGGAGCGGGTGGTGCGGGTGGTGCGGTTGGTGCGCACATTGATGGAACAAACAAGCGCATAATCCAAAAATCAAATACTTTAGCCAACATTTTGTACAAGTCGCCGGCGGGCAGGACATGCCACAGAGCCTCTGTCAGCCATTTGGGCCGAAACTTTGTGCCCCCAACAGCAGTTAATTAAGTCAAGTTTCTGCTGTTGTTGTTGTTGTTGTTGTTGCTGTTGCTGTTGACCATTAGCTTCAGCCCGCTCGAGTCCTTTCATGCCGAAAAACAGCAAGTTAAATATTTAAGAATCTTTTGTGCTTGTTGTTGTTGCTGTTGTGATTGCAGCAACAATTTAACTCGAGCGACACTTGCTGTTTACTTTCAGCAGCGACTGTCGGGCCGCGTCGCACAGTGGCTGCCAGCAGAGTTCGCTTAAGTGAAATTAACATAATATACTTTTCCGCGGCGTTATGAAATTTTTATGTGTGCCAACGCAAGCGGATTACTCTGTTGATGCAAGCAACCGCTTCACATGCGTCTGCCCCCAAAACCCCAACCACCCTCCTCCCGCTCCTATCAAAATAAGAAATGGTCGCACACCTGCCGAAAAAGATGCGCCCTGGTAGGCAGGCAGCCACGAAAGCGGAAAGTAAATTGTGAGAGTGGAAATTTGCATTTTAATACTTACGAGATTTCGCCGAATGGTGTGAATGCTTCGCGCAATTGCTGAGTTTCAATTTCTGAGCTCAAGTCCCCCACAAAGATGTGGAATTGTTCTGCAAAAGATAATGAAAGTGAAGAGAAATAAGTTCAAGTTTATTCACAACTAAAGAGAGCAGACTATTACTAATTATGATAATAATGCTACAGTTCATCTTCTATTTAAGTTTACTCTGCTCAATTTTTGTTTAATTTTTCATAAATATTTCTAAGAAATTTTAAGCGCGCATAGCAGCAGTAATTATTTATTAAAATAAAGTTAAGTGCTGCCTCTTAAGTTGAATCGAGTCACTTAACTTTATCAAATAATTTAGAGCTTGGAAAACTCTTTGACGCATAAGCTAATTACGTGCAAGCTGTATAACCTTATAGCTGCACAGGATTTTTGGGATCTAAAGAATGAGATGTTTAGCTGTCGATAATATTTCTCAAAAGAGTATTTGAGAGTGTTATCAGATTGATATGTAATAATATAACAAGAACTGTCTTTGATTAGTTTATTGCAGTTCAAGATCTCTAGATTATGCCAGACTTGTTTAGCTTTGTAAGAGAATTATATTTGTAAAGAGATTCATTCCGCTTTCCCTCTATTCCCAATATGTGAATTCTTACTCACAGCGCATTAGCTAGATCGTACCACATTACGCAAATTCTCTTAATAGACTTTATTTTATATGAATATTATAATCGAGATATAATGCAGCCAAAGTTGCTTGCCCGTGCTTAAAATAAATTGTAGGAAATTTCCAGAGAAACAACAAAATAGAATTAAAGTGTATTAAATCATTGCAACATTTGTTTAGTAAATATAAAGAATCAAAAATTATCCCTAAATAAATGACTTTGCATAGCCAAGAAAGAAGTTATTAGTCATAAGTTAAACCTGTGATTATTATTATATTTGTATTTAGGTAAAACGAAGCTAGAGTGCTTAAAGCAGCAGAGAGCGTTCCCATTGCCCACTTGAAGCGACTGCAACGAGCTCTACCTGCCGTCGGGCTCAAGATTTGGGAGAGACAGTGCCTGAGTAAAAGTGGCTCTATATAAAGGGCAGCAGCCGCAGCATTTCTTCAGTCAGTCTTCAGTCGTCCAGGCCTGGTGGAGTCAGCGCAATAACGTGAAGTATAGTGTGTGAATATAAGCATTACAGACGTAGAGGAAATACGTAAAAGAAATATGTAGAGGAACTACGTAAGGGAATTAGTGGAAATACTTGGAATAAATACGTAGAGGGAATACTTAGAAGAAATAGACAGAGTATTAGTGATAAATCGACTCAACTCGTCACCCTGATCAAGACTATATACATATACTTTGTGCGGTTTGTCACGCCTTTAGGCCAAGATTTTCAGCTTTGGCATTTATTTACAATGTATAACTATTTTTGTTGAACTATATATTGTAACTCTCTGTGAGCGCATTGCAATTAACAATTTTACTAATTAAAGACGCCGAATCACAAGTGAAATATGTAATTGATGCAGCAGTCGCACACATTTCAAAAGATTTTGTGCAAAGCTCAATGTGAGTAAGGCATTACAGGCACCGATGGAGGACATATTCCCCCCCACACACACACACACACACGCACACATATTTAGACATAAACGAGCTGTGTATATGAAAATCAGCGAGTGCACAAATTCAAAGGCTTGCGCTGTCATGCGAACTGCACACACACACACACACACACACAAACACAAAAAGCAAGATGCACAATGCACACACACACATGGGAATACACACACACACACACACACACATGCACATGCACACATCGAGTCAAAACGCAATAATTTATTATTATTTTTGTGTGCTTTGTCTCTTTGGCACAGAAAAAGTCGCAACGTTTCAGTTGCTGTCGCGGTTGCTGCTGCCGTCGTCGTCGTCGTCGTCGTCGACTGCTTGTGCCGTTGTCCTTCGTATGCTTTTGTGTCAGCTAAGCTAAGGCTGAGTAAAACTGAGGGTTGGCCATAGGCTAAGGGCCAGCATGGAGGGTTTTTGGGGGTCGTCACACACACACACACACACATACAGAGAGAGACACACATACACTCACAGAGCCAGAAGTCTTACCCTAAATAATTAGCACTATTCAACTGGGGCATGACGACGACGACGACGACGGCGACTGCGACGTTGGCGACGTTGACGGGCGCGCCTGTGACTGCCAGCTCGACTGCGGCATGTCCTACGTCCTGTGTCCTTGTCATCATAGTCGTCGCTGTCGCCGTCGTCGTCGTCGTCGTCTGCTGCTGCTGCTGCACGTGCAGAAATTAACATTTCCGGTAATTTTGCGAAAATGAAAAGCAAAGCGAAAAATTAACGGCAGCAGAAACGTAATGCGGAAAGCTTTTGTGTTAAATAAATATTAAAAGCAATTCGCCAGGCCAAGCCACAGTCACATGACGATGATGAGTAGATAGAGAGTGACAGAGAGAGAGAGAGTGAGAGAGAGAGAGCGAGTCAGTTAAAGCTGCGTTATTGCACACAAACCGAAACGAGTAAATCGCTGCTGCTGCTACTTCCCTATATGTATGTGTGTGTGTATGTGTGTGTGCGTGCACAATTTTTATTTAATTGTAAATTGCGTATACGCCACCATTAATGAGCCCATTGTAAAATCAGACGGCGGCAAGGCTTAGCTGACACTGACTCAAATTGCGTTACACGCAGCTCCACCAATTGTCATTATTGTGAGCCAATTGTGCTTTGTTGTTGTCGCTCCACCTTGTTGTGGTTGCTGCCAGCTCAAAGGCAAAGCGACATTTGAGGCATGCACGCAACCGGCGAATGGCTGGCTGGCTGGCAGACATACTTTTGGCTTATTGGAGCTGGAGCCAGCGAATGTAATATTCATGAGCCGAAACGAAAAGCAAAGTTCTTATTGCTGACATCGAGAGAGAGTGAGAGAGAGAGTGAGAAAGAGAGAGAGAGAGCAACGTGTACGCTAATTGCAGTCAAAGGCTGCTTTAAATTTGCCTGAAATGGGCAGCGGGTACGACCTACTCCTGCTGTATCGGCAGCCACTGTGTTGCCTTGGGACTGGTGGACTGGTGGTGTCTGTGGTGTCAAGGGGCTGCCAGCATTTCTTTCGGCTGGCTCGTCAGCTCGTTGCCTGATTAAAGCTTGTGCGTATGTAATGAGTTAATTAAGTTTTTGGCATCGCTGAAGTAATCTCTTTCACTCTCTCTCTTGGAATCGTCATGTAGCAGCAGCACACGTGCACATAAATTAATTATAAATCCTTGGCAGGCAGGCACACGGCTTTTACAAGTGTTTTGTATATTTGCAGAGGACGCGTCGTAAGCGCTAACAACCTGTGCGCTGGCCAGGACATCGGATACGGCATAGAAGTAGTTGTAGTATGGCCAAGTGTGTCAGTTAAGTGCCACGCCTACTTCTCTACCTTTTCATCACTGCGAGCGGAAGCCCAGCCATGTGTGTGCGTGTGTGTTTTACAGCTTTACTTAGTTTGAGCTGCCAGAGTTGTTGTAAATTTTATGTTATCCGTTTCCATTGTTTGTGTTGCCTTTATTTATGTGTCGAGTCGTTGCCTGCCTCAAGCCCAACGAGGGAGAGTGTGTGTGTGTGTGTGCGCTGATTTGCCATTGTTATTTATGCGTTTGTGCTACACCTTATTTCCTGTTTGTCTTACATAAGCTGCAACGCTTAATTACACGCAATCGCATAAAGTCGACTCGAGTGCGTCCTTAAGGCCCCCTGGCGAATGTGGCCAATTTATCGATTGGCCACGCTGTCTATCGATAGCAAATGTGTGTCACCTCTTGTTGCCGACATAAATTTCAGCATTTTTGCATAGAAATCATTCTCAAATGCCATCCGGTCATTGACCACACGGCGTATGCGTAATCGCTTAGGCAATTATGTACTCAATGGCTAAATGGGCACTGCATCAAAGCTAAAAGCTTTTAGCGGCTAGTCACAAAAACCAACAGCTGACCGACTGCTGCGACTGCTGCGACTGCCCGCTGTCATATGAAAGCCCAAAATAAGCAAACAATTTGACGCTAACAACCGCAAAACGTGCACGACCCACACAATGTGGGCGCTGCTCTGTGGGCGTGGGCGTGGGCGCCCGCCCACAGTTTAACCCAAAAAATTGATGAATATGTAAGCAAATACGTAGGACTAACGCGCAGCGGGTGCTGCCACACATACTAATACATTGGATAAGTATATGCACACACACACACACGCACATATATGTAAAAAAGGATCAAAGTCCTGAGGCGCGTTAATTTTGCCAAACGTCAGCAGAAAAGTAAATCGGTGCCCAGTTGGGTGCGATGCTGTCTTGGACATTGGCTTCAAATATGAGCAGGAGCAGGAGCAGGAGACGGCAGCAGGAGCAGTAGATGGTAGCAACCCGCATGACCACAAATTATATTGAAATGTTAATAATCCAGTTGCTTAGACGTGCTGCGTGCAGCGTTTGGGGGCTCGCCCAAGAAAAGGACAACTCAACTGCAAAAAGGATATTTAGATGGGCATGGCCACTGTCCAGGGCCGCCCGCCCGCCTACGCTGACTTATGACTTTGATCAATGCCGGACGGGGCACCCAATCAATTTGGTCCATTCCACATTTGCCGCATTTATGTGCCTTCGAGAGTCACTTATGCCCGCAATTTGGCACTGCGGTTATCTTGGCCATAGAGGATACTTGGGCAAGGACAGGCTGCGGCCGCTTCCTGCTGGCTGCTCATCTTTTTATCCCAGCTGTGATATATGAGAGACAATTTGAATGTATTTGGGGCGTGCGTTAAGCATCTTGGCTCAGCAAATCTTTAAATTAAATTTGCCCGACTCGAATCAGCGTGCATTATAAAGTATAATGTGCTTTTAATTTCATTAATTTGCAGGCAGCAAGGGCCAGCAGGGGCAGCGGGGGCAGCAGGAGGTGGCCTTCGAATACTGAATGAAACTAAAAGATCTAATTAGCGTTTAGCAAGAGAGTACAGCAGCAGCAGAGGCAGAGACAGAGGCAGAGACAGCGGCAGAGGCAGCGGCAGCGACTGCTGCCAACTTAAAGCAAACTTTGCGCTTTAATTTCAACTTAATTACGCGCACACAGCTAAGCAAATGCCCTCGGCTTGCCGCCTGCAGCCGTTGCAAATGCAGGCACGCTGCAGTTGGCTAAACTGAAAGCCAATCAACTTATTTAGCTCCTGCTCCCGCTCCCGCTCCCGCTCCCGCTCCCGCTCCCGCTCCAACTGCAGCTGTCTGTTTAATGAAACTGCCGACACTTTAAGCGCGCCAAGCAGTCAACAGTCGTTGACATTAGCGCAGCATTAGAAGCAGCTGAAATAACTGAATAAATAGAGGTGAGCTCTCTTTAAACTAGACTCGTTCACTTCAGCTTTCAGCTTATTGTTTCTTATATATTTATTGCCTCTCTGCAGTGCTTAGAGCAGACCTCGCAAATAAACGTTGACAGTCTAGAGATGTCTATAAATAAGTGGATTTTACTCACAATTGAGTGATAATCCCTTGACAGAGAGAGAGAGAGAGAGAGAGAGAGACCAGAGACTCAAAGAGCAGTCGACTGCATCGGTTCTATGACAAGCTCATTCACGATCGACTCAAAGTCGTTTTCTTCTACTGGCATCACACTAAGTCTATAGTCTACGAGTATAACAGATGACATTCTTCTTCTTCTTATCCTTCTTCTTCTTCTTCTTATTCTTATCCTTATTCTTCTTATCCTTATTCTTCTTATCCTTCTTCTTCTTATCCGTCTTCTTATTCTTCTTCTTCTTCCTCTTTTTTCTTCTTCGCTTCTTCTTCTTCTTCGTCTTCGTCTTCTTCTTCTGTTTCTGTTTCTGTTTCTGTTTCTTCCTCTGCCTCTGCCTCTGCCTCTGCCTCTGCCTCTGCCTCTGCCTCTGCCTCTGCCTCTGCCTCTGCCTCTGCCTCTGCCTCTGCCTCTGCCTCTGCCTCTGCCTCTGCCTCTGCCTCTGCCTCTGCCTCTGCCTCTTTCTCTTCCTCTTCCTCTGCCTCTGCTCTGCCTCTCCTCATCTCTTCTCTTTGCTTTTACCATTAACCTTAATAAAAGACTCAGTTCTTCTACTCTTAAGACTCTGCAGTCTAGAATCCACTGAACTACTCATCATGGCACTCTTAACAACTATCGATTGTGCTCAAATAACTATCGTTACTATCGCTAGCTTACCATCTCTAATTGCATTGGTTCTGCCATAGTTTGGATTTTCATTTATAAGACATTTGCTAAGCCATATAAATGGGAAATTCGAACATTGTTGTTGTTGTTGTTGTTGCTGTTGCTGTTGGCAACAATTTCTTTGACATTGTCTATGTGTGAGTGTGCAAATCATTGCGTTCCAGTTGGGCGCCCACTCCGGCTGGAGTATTCTCATCAAATTGTCGCGCAGATCAAATGAAATTTTCATTTTCATTGTGGTGCGCGTCGCGTCGCGTTGAATGTCTTTTATATATATACATATGTATATGTATACATATACATATCTATGTAATATACTTGTAGACAAGTGTGTGTGTGTGTGTGCTGGGGGTTGCTGACACCGAGGTGGAGCTACCTTTTCGTGCCGTTGCCGCAGAAACTTTTTGGGTTATTCAGTGACTACGTTGCACTATTCTTAGCTACTTGTGTGCGTGTGTGTGTGTGTGTGTATGTGTGTGTTGTCGTTGTCCTTATTGTTGTTGTTGTTGTTGCTGTTGCTGCCATCGGCGTCGTCATCATCCCATGCCCCTCGTCCGCACCGCGACCGTCTAACGTGTAAAACAATGACTCATTAAGACTCATCTAAATTCTAATGAGATTCAGTAACTATTAAAAACAAAACATGCCAGAGCCAAAAGCAACAACAACAACAACAACAGCAGCAGCAACTGTAGCAAAGGGTTGCTGCCCCAGAGGCAACGACTGCTCTACACCAGCAACCCCACTCACACACACACACACACACACACACGCACACTCAAGTCTCTTATCAGAGCACCCTTTTGCCGCCGGCTTGCGTCCATTTTGTGCTGATTTCGGCTGCTGTCTTAAAGTGCTCCAGCCCCCCAAAGAAAGAAATTTAACTCATTTGTATGCGACTCACTTGCGTTGGCTTTAAACAAATGTCAATAATTTGATTTAAATTTGGCACACAAATAAGAAAGAGACAGCGAGCGAGAGAGAGAGTGGGAGAGAACAGCAAAAAAAAAATGAGGTGTATTGTATTGACTGTGCTTATAAAGCAATCAGACCGATGCCAGCCAAATTGAGAGAAAGATGTCTGGGGGTTCCGGGTCTCTATTCAGGGTTTCCGCTCGCGTGCAAATTTCGCATTTAAATGCCAGTCATAGACGCTTGTTTGCCTTTACACACTTGGCAGGAGGCATTTGCATTTTGTATGTGTGTGTGTGTGTGTGTGTGTGTGTTGACAATTGTGTAGGACTGCAGTGCAAAGCTAGACGAGACAATGATGGCAGCCAAAAGAAATGACAGATCCAAAGAGGCCAACGTGGGCAATGCATTAAACTGTTCCCAGGCGGTAGAACAAACATTTTGCCTTATAAATTAGAGAGCAGAGTCACACACACACACACACACACACACACACGCACTTGACTGTTGACTGCATATAAAACGAAATAGAAATTGCGTCTGTTTGCTTTTTGGGAGCGACAACAATGCAAACACCTAACCGCAGCAACAACAACAACAACATCAACAACAACAACAAGAACAAGAACAACAACAACAACAAGAACATCAACAGCAACAACAACAACAACAAATGCTGGGCAGCTGAATAAGCGAAAGCTTAGCAAAAAAAAAAAGGGTACAATGATTCTATATATACGGCTTGGCCATGGCCATGTGTTTGGATTGGATTTTTGGTTAGTTTTACGCAGTCAGACAAGCACACACACACGCACACACACACACACCCTCAGCCAACACCCCCCGCTCCTCTAACAACAACGCACATTAAGCGCCGTTTGTTGTAGCATTTGCCAAGGGAGGCGGGTGAGGGCGGGCTGCCGTTCGCAGCACATGTTAAAGGTAAACGCGACACAGGTGAAACCACCTCCCAGCTCCCACCTCCCCTCGCCCAGCGATTCATGCAATCTGCATATTTGTCGGGCGCCAAGTAAAACCTGGGTCAAATTGCGGTTACCGCTTTACTTTCCTCTATTCTCTTCTCTTTTTTTTCGCCAGCCATTTCCCTTTCTCTTTGCTCCATTTCTTTTTTTTTTTTTTTTTTTTTGCTGTTGCTGTCATGTCACTAGTTTTTTAGTGTGTGTAAGCGTAGGTGTTGATGTAGCCCGCACTCAGCCCGACACGGGGCCATTATTGGCCCAGTCTCAGTGCCTGTTATAGGGCAGACCTTAGCCTGGCTACGATCGGGGCTCCTGCCACATATGCGTCGCTCCACACACCCACACACACACACACACATCGAGCCTCGGGCTGGAAAGTAGAACGACGCCTCGCGCCGTAAAGAGTTTGGCATTTGCTGTGCGTGTGTGTGTGTGTGTGTGGTTAGAGCCAACTCTAACTGAAAGTGGCTTCATTTAGTTTCGCACATTCGCAGTTAATTAATTTTGTTGCCGAGCCAAAAGAACAAAACAACAACAGAGAACAACGTAGTGCCGGTGCGTTTGATCTAAATACCCAATGAAAAATGTTTGCCAGGACTCAGCCAGGACTAAGCCAGGAGTGAGCTGCGACTGAGGTGTGCGCAGCTGGCGCATAAAAAATTGTAGCAAATTAGCCAAGCCCTTTGCATGTAATTAAAGAAGTATTATGCGACAGCAACAGCTGGCCCCTCCCATCAGAGATCAAGCGAGCCACGTAGCTGAGGCAATGTCACAGCAATTTGTGAGGTCGAGAAAAAGAGTCGGGATATCTCTATTGTAGAGAAGGTAAAAAAAAGAGAGCGAGAGAAAGAGAGAGATAGAGACAGCGAGGAAGAAAGAGAGAGATAAAGGGATGAAGATAGAGCGAGAGGAACCTGCAATATTCATGATGATATTGAGCTTAATAACCCTTCGCTTCTTCTAAAGAAAAACGAGTTAAAAGCTCAAATTTTGATCAGAAATTGTTCAAATGGGCTAAATAGTCTCTTAAAGCATGGCCAAATCATAAGAAATACATATATTTAATTTTCTAATATTAAAGGGTAAAAAGTTAATAAAAAAAAAAATGAAAACAAACAAGTAAGAAAGCTCTAGTCGAGACTGCTCGACTAGCAAATCCCCTGAACAAATTATTGAAGCAGCAGAGAGCGTTCCCATTGGTCACTTGAAGGTCAACTGCAAAAAGCTCTATCTGCCGTCGGGCTTCACATTTGAGAGAGACACTGCTTGAGTAATAGTGGGCATATATAAAGCGCAGCAGACTTATAGTTGTAGTAGTAGAAGTAATGGTTATAGTAGTAGGACTTATAGTAATAGTAGTAGGACTTATAGTTAAAGTAGTAGGACTTATAGTTATAGTAAAAGCAAGGAGAGAAGAAGAGCAGAAGATCATAAAAGTTGTCTATGTGTATGCAGCAGTTCTCATTTCGTATTTGTATTTAGGTAAACGAAGCTAGAATGCTCACAGCAGCAGAGAGCGTTCCCAGTGCTTAAGAAAAAGTAAAAGCAAGGAGAGAAGAAGAGCAGAAGATCATAAAAGTTGTCTATGTGTATGCAGCAGTTCTCATTTCGTATTTGTATTTAGGTAAACGAAGCTAGAATGCTCACAGCAGCAGAGAGCGTTCGCATTGCTCACTTGAAGCACGACTGTAACGAGCGCCACCTGCTGTGTTTGAGAGAGACAGTGCTTGAGTAAAAGTGGCTGTATATAAAGGGCAGCAGCTGCAGCTGCTCTTCAGTCGTACAGGCCTGCTGGTGGTCAGCGCAATAAAAAGGAAATACGTAGAGGAGTTACGTAAAAGAAATACGTAGAGGAACTACGTAGAGTAAATACGTAAAAGAATTACGTATAGGAAATAAGTAGAGGAAATACTTAGCGAATACTCTTGGAAGAAATACTTCGAAATACGTAAAGGGAATATTTAGAAGAAATAGACTTGTCGACTCAGCTCGTCACCCTGATCAATAATATATGTATATACTTTGTGGGGTCTGCCACGCCTCCTTCTGCCCTGTTACATACATTTGAACAAAACCATTATACCCTGATTTCCCATTTTCAATGGGTTCAGGGTATAAAAGTTATAAATAATGAATAAAGTTTCCTAAATATTAAATTTTTCTATTGAACTGCAAAAACATGTATTTAAATATTATTGATGCTTTTTTGTTTATAGAAAAATAAGCACTGTTATACAAATTTATAATAATATATAATTTAATAATTTTCTATTTTTTATTTTTTAGTAAACTTTTATATTTAAAAGACTTTTCTAATGCTAATCGGCTATAATTTGCACGGATTAAATAAAATAATAATAATTATTATAAAAAATAAAATAAATAAGCTTTGTTTTAGTGTTAAAAAAAAGAATCAATGGAAATGAATCACAATCAAATAATATAATATTATTATTAAGAATGCTATTATTATTTATTATTAAATACTAATTTGCATTGCTAACTATAGATAATTAAACATACTGTCACTAGCAATAAAAATGGAAAATAAATTCCCAAATAAAGATCATAGATGAGACACTGCTCTGCTGAAATTTTTGTTGAATAATTTAATTTAATAAAATTTAATATAATATTTTAATTTATTGGATAAAAGAATCATTTGATTGCTTCGCTTTTCGATGATTATTTCCACCCCTGATCACTTTAATGCATCACTGCAGGCTGCAGCTCTAACAGAGATTTTCCCTATATCTATAACTAGCCAATGCTCAAGCTCTGCTAATTACAGTCAGCAATTGAGTTAACTCAAGCTAACTCAGCTCATTTACTCGCCTAAACAACAGCCAATGGCAATTGCCGTGAGCTGCTCGTAGCAGTGATTCGAGCTGGAGTTCACACTTTTTGTCAATGCTCCTCGCTCTGTTGCAGCCATTCTTGTTAGCGGACAATACGCACAATGCAAGTGCCAACAATCAGCCAGAGGGTGTAAAAAAAATAGAAACAGAGCAGAGTCTCGAAAAAAAAAGAAAGAAAAATCAAAAACCAAATTCAAAACTCGCTTCGCGGCTGCCGAATGAATTGTTGATATTACTGCATCTGTATCTGCCTCTGCCGCTGCCCCTCCCTCTACCAATGCCTCTGCCTCTGCATCTGCATCCATAGCCGCATTTGTCAGAGCTGCTAGTGGGCGCAGCTGCTACACTTTATTTCAGTCAGTCGCTGATTTTTTCTTCCCTTTTTTGTAAGTGGCTTGTTTTTGCCATGTTCCATGTATGTGTGTGTGTGTGTGTTGGTGTGTGTGTGTGTGTAAATTGCGCTCTTGTGTGCAAGTGCGGTCATTTAATTTCGATTTGTGTTTTAGATTGTTTTGCGTTGCATTTGTTGATTTTTGCCATTTAAATAGAAATTTTTATTTTCTACACGTTGCTGGACACGGTCTGGCCGGTCTCTCCGGTCCGGGTGTTCGTGGCACAGCCGTCGCCAGTTTTTATTCCAGCTGCTGCTGGCTTTTTTTTTAGCCAGTTTTTTATGAACGCATGTCCTCGGGGCATTGCCAACGCGCGCGCCTGGCAAATTGGATTTCTTTTTTCGGACATTTGAAACTGACGAACGCTCCGGTCTGGGATCAACCGACAATGGCAAGCTGTGAGCAGTCCTAACACCAGCACAAACACACTCACACACACACACACACACATACATATATGTGTGCAGTCACAGTCGACGCTTCTATTAGCCGCGCGCATTCATAAGAGCGGAAATTTAATCTATGCCACAGCCGTGCGCTACGTTTTAGTCAATTTAAAGCTGACGGCAAATGTTATCAGCTCAAAAATACTCGTTAAATATTTAAATTGACGCAAAGCTAATGAAATAAAACCAACCCGCATGCGACTTTGACTGCGACGCAGGCAGCAATCCATAGAGATTTCTGCGGCGCGTTCATTTCGGCTGACTGGGCCGGAAGACGGCCCTAAGAACTGCTGCTTATAGCTTTTAGCATTCTCCCTTTTCCTGTCATCCATATTTGACTGCTGGCAGTCGCATCAGTCAAAGTCAATTCAACTGGAACAGTGGCAGCGGCGCACAACGTTTCAACGCATTCGTCCCACTGTGCAGGATGCGTCTTAGCATGCGGCACACGTAGCAGCTTGCTTTAAATGTTTAAATAGAAGCGAATACGCTAAAAATCAGCAGTGACAACAACACAGACAGAGAGGGAGAGTGAGTGAGTGAGCGAGAGAGAGAGAGAGAGATACACACACACACTGAAAATTGGCATAAATAAGTAAGAGCAACGATGGCCTCAGTCTCTCTATGCCATATTGTCAGCGTAGCACAAGTGCCACACACACACATACACATTTATATATATATGTAATGCATACACATATATATATATATTTACTCAAATGCTGTGCCCAAAGCGCACTTGAGTGTGTATCATCATCAACATCAGCTGCTCTTCAGCCAGGACAAGTCAGAGTCCCAGAGTTCCCTATGCCAACAAAATGTTGGCCCCTTTGCCACGCACCCCCCGCACCCAGCAGTTGCGTGAGCGCCGCTCCTGGCCATAGATATATAGATACAAAGCTACAGATATAAGCAGCAAAGCTGTAGAGCTGTAGAGCTGTGGAGCTGTGGAGCTGTAGAGCTGAGTGAGTGTGCACCCACTACAGCGACAGTGACAGTATCTTTGCCCGCTTAACAGTATTACAAGCAGACTAATGAAACGAGCCGGCTCCGTCTCCATCTCCGTCTCATCCCTTCCATGCCCCCATCTCTCCATCTTTCCGGCTGCAATTTGACTTGACTTTTACGTATCGTCAAGTACTTTTCTGGTTTTGCCCACTCGGGGGACATTTGTCAGTCAAGAGACAAATTTAATTTTTGCAGCCAGACAGAGATAGATAAAGAGAGACAGAGCGAGACAGATGCAATGGACTGCGATTAGATATGAATGGCAATGAAAGTCATAGCAGCCGTATATGACGATCATGGGCTTAACTATTCCGGCTATTCAACTGTTTGTTATTGTATTAGAGGCCACTCGTTAGTCCGGCTCTGCAGTCGCTCCATTCGTATTTCATATGCAGTCCGGCAAGTGGGTGCCCACTTTGCGTATACGTAATTTTATTACAGCTGCCCAAGCAGAACAAACTGCCCTTTTCGCCCAATGGCCGATGCTGTTGCAGTGCGAGTTGGCCAAAATGAATGGGCCGCAACTATTTTTTGGTGCGTGGGGAGGGAGATTACGTAGCCGTTGTGGCTGCTCCACTTTGTGTGCGGCAGTCGGGCCAGGCGATGGATGCACAGAATTCATTTCGCATTGAAATGGCTGTTCAGAGAGCAATTAGCTGAAATTATTGTTGCTACGTGTGCGTCGTCACTTGCAGGGGTAACTGGCCGGCAGGAGGCCGTGGAGGAGGCGGGGCGTATGCTTAATGCGTGCGAGTATGGTCATTATTCAGGGCTTGTTCTGGGCCAAGCTAAACAGAAACAGAAAAAAAAAAAAATGCTGATTTGCGGTTTGGCAATGCCAGCCACAAGGCCACACACACACACACACACACGAGCGCGCGCGAGCTATATAGAATTTACCATAATTTAGTGAAGCATCCCCCACAGAATGTGACGAAACGAGGCAAAGTCAAGTCGAGGCGAAATTATGCCAAAACAAATCAAGCAAATGAAAATATCACAGCCTCAAAATCAAGGCAAAATACACGCAACGCCAGAACGCCCCAAAAAGGGGCCGTTCGACTTGAGAAGGGGGGTGGCGCAGCTGTGGGGCTGTGGGTGCCACAAATGCTGTGCTTAATAGGCATCAGCTGGGTATTAAGTTGTTGTTTTTTGCCATCGACTTTGGCATCGTCTTCCTCGTCTTGGCAGCGTGACAACCTTTTTCTTTCTTTTTCCTTTGCCTTTGGTTTGGTTTGGTTTGCCAGTTAGCAATACAGAACGTAGCCAGAACTCGGGGCTAGAACTTGACTTGGGCATTATAACAAGCTCTCACCCAGCTGTGGACCTTCTTCTGCTGCTGCTGCTGCTGCTACGGGTGCCAATCCAACCTCACTTTCATTCAACAAACAATTTGCGGAATGCCATTAGGTGACGCCTACCAAGAAAATTATCTGTGCCACCCACTTTTTTTTTATATATATACATATACATATATATTCGGCATCTGCTTCGCCGAGCACGCAGCAAGGGGGGAAGTGGACGGTGCAAATTCAATCACATCATCTTTTGTTGAACTCACAACGGCTCTTAACAGCAGCAACAGCCACCAATAAAGACGATTCAAAAAACTTCTGGCAAAATAAGTGTTGAGGTCTGTTGAATGCCGTCTGTCGTCTATATGGTAAGTCTATACAATTATCTAATCATTTTGTAAGGCATATTTACTTTATTTTTTAAGCGTGAGAACCTTGGCTAAACATTGTCTGATTCTTTTAAATGTATAGGTTGAGTATTGATGTGAATTAAAATATTATGTTAGTAGATGATTTTATTTTGAATTCCAGTCTATAAACCAGGAACCGTAATGGTTATAATTTTTATAGAAAAAAAAAATAAAAATAATAATAGGAAGTATTTTTAAGTAATTAAAAATAATAATTATTTTTTTGGGAATTAAAAAAATATTAATTATTTTTTGAGTAATTAAAAAATAATAATTATTTATTTTAGTAAAAAAAAATTTTTTTTTGAGTAATTAAAAAATATTAATTAGTTTTTGAGTAATTAAAAAACAATAATTATTTTTTTAGTAATTAAAAAAATTAAAAATAATTTTTGAGTAATTAAAAAAAAAATAATAATTATTTTTTTGGGAATTAAAAAAATACATTTTTTTTGAGTAATTAAAAAATATTTATTAATTTTTGAGTAATTTAAAAATAATAATTATTTTTTAGTAATTAACAAAATAAGAATAATTTTTAAGTAATTAAAAAATAATAGTTATTTTTTTTATTAATTAAAAAAATAAGAATAATTTTTTGGGTAATTAAAAAAAATAATGGATTATACAAAAGTTATATGAAAAAAAAAAAGAGCAGCTTAAAAAAATAATGAAGAGTTAATCAGTTAGCTTTCATATATGTATGTACGTTTGTATATGTGGTTTCATCTTTGATAGTGGGGCGGCAAGCATGAAGTGCTTGGCATTTAGTTTCTACTGCTTAGGCAGCAATCAACGCTAGTTAGTTTCCCATATCCGTTTACTAACTTTGTCACTTTGCGAACCTGTGCAGCTACGTTTACATTACACTTCTCAACCACATCAAGAGCAAAGCCTTTAACGACCTGTCAAATTTCATTACAAACTTTAAAGTGCTCTTAACTTGAACAACAACCGCAAAATGCATCACACGACGGCAACTAAAACAAAACACAGCTACAACAAAAATTATAGACGAAGCTGCAAAAAGAAAAAAAATAGTGGAGGAAGCAGAGGTCTAGCTGGAGGTGGAGTAAAGCGAACAAAAAATTAATAGTAGCAACTAGTGAGTGTCAATGGAAACCACAACAACAACAACAACAACAACTGCTGCTCATGCTGCAAACATAAAACTAACCAACTAACAAAGTATAAAACAAAAAACTAAAAAACAACTATTGAGTGCTGCTCATTGCCCCCGCCCCTCCCTCCATCCACCACCATTCGCAGCCGAACCACCGACTGTCAGGCTCCACGAACAAAAATTTCTAATTTAAAAGTTTTGCGACCAACCGACGATAAGTGAGGCAGCCGAAACGGCAAATAGAACACAACAAAAGCAACAACAGCAACAAAAACAAGCGGCAAATAAAAACGCAACAGCGTCACACAAAGAAACACACACACACACACACGCGCACATACACAATTGCAGATAATGCAACCCCCACCCACTGGCGAATAAAAAAATAGCAGCGAGTGCAGCTGTAGGTGGCTGAAAGCAAGTTTGGCCAAGTGCAGCTGCAATTTTGTTGCTGCGGCCGACGCCGACGCCGACGTCGGCAACGTAGGCGTTGCGTTGCGTTGCGTTGTTTTTGCCCACATCGTTAGCAAGGCACATCGGCAACATTTCGTCAGCTTCCGCCTCGGCCTGGCGCTGCCTGCTTGGCTCCAGCTGCTGTGCCAGCCAGTGGCGGTGGTGGTGGTGCTGGTGGTGTCGGTGGCGGTGGCATTGCCAGTGTTGTCGGCCGTCCAGCCAGTTGAGTTGGTTGGAGCAGCCGCGTCATGCGCGTTGCTGCTGCCCTGTTTGCTTTTGCTTTTGCGATTGCAGCCGTAACCCACCCCACACACCCCGCACACACCCCCAACCACTGGCACAGTCCAGCCTGCAGCTGTGAAACGTTCGTCTTTAGTCGCTGCTGCTCGGCAATCGTTGCCAGCAACTATTTTTATACACCGCTCACACTGAGTCCATGTGTGTGTGTGTGTGTGTGCCCTTAGGGGTTGGGGCGCGTTTGTCATTGTGCATTACATTTAGCATGCATCGTGGTTGCCATTCAGTGTGGCTACAATGTTGCCGTATTGTTGTAATTTGCTTGTTGTTTCACTTGCCTCGTTCTCATTCTCGTTGCCTTTCATTGGGGTCTTGAGGCGCATTTTGCAGCATTTCATGCAATGATATTCATATTCGAATCGTGTGCATGTGGCCTGCTGGCAAATCGAATTATATTTGCTGCATGCCACAAAGCAGACAATGTGCATGGCCGCTGCTGTTGCTGTTGCCCAATCGAGTGGCCTCTCTATGCACTCCATGCCCTCTGACCAGACCAGACCAACCAACACATTCCAGAAAATTCGATTAGCTCATTGTTTTTAGCTAGACAATTTTGACTGCCTTCAGCCGTGTGTGTGTGTGTGTGTGTGCCTAAGCTCATTTTATGCCACGCTTTATAATTTATTTTACTTCTCTCTCTCTCTCTGATATTTTTTTTTAGATTTTCTTTTTAATATGTATTTTGTCATGCATAATGGTGACATTTTGACGCGCTAATAAACATAATTTGCTCATAAAATATTTTTATTGCCGTCGTCTTTATCGGGCTCATATCTGGCTCACTTCTGCCAGGTATGCTTAAGTAGCTATATATGTATGTGTATGTGTGTATACTCACACCCATACATACACACACATTATATACATTTTTGTGCTTGTGCAGCCAGAGATGAACAGAGTTCATTTGCAGATAGGCAAGTGAAACATAAAACTTAAAATTAAACAGATAACAAAAGGCAAATGATATATTAACAACGCACAGAGTCTGCATTAGTGGAAGATTGAGGGCTACAAAAAGCCACCAGAGTAAATAAAGTCGTAAATCGTAAAATGCTGTTATTTAGCATATCTTACATCTAATTATAATATATTTATGATTTTCGAGACTTAAATCTGTTATAAAAACTAATATATGTATAATTTAATATTCAATTATAAGATATTCATAACTAGATTAGAATATAAATGCGTAGATTGAAGTCTAATGCATATATTATTTATTTTTTAAATTAAATATCACTCTAATTTTGGGCCTTCCGCTTGGCATGCATATATTATTTTATGTAATGGGAAATTGTTGGAAACTCAGCTTGAGAATGTGAAAGATTTAAGTCTCTGAAAATATATTTCCTTCTATTTATTTATTTAAATATTATCTTGTTTTAATTTATACGATTTAAGTTTATTGTTTTGTTTTTGTTTTTTAATATATTTATGACTTATTATGGGTAAGTCTTTTTTGATATTATTTATGTATTTATTTTTAAAATATTAAAATCAGTTATAATATTTTTGTAATATATTTAAAGCTTAATTGATTTAAATATGTTGCAAAAAGTTTAATAAATGAAATAAAAATTTCAATATTATATTTTATAGTTGATTATTCATAGTTTTTATTTGAACTATTAATTTTTTTAGGAGTTAATTTTTTGCTATTATGACGATCACTTGTTTTTTAAGGAAAAAATAGTTATATTTATAATAATTTATATATTTTTATTAAAAGTTTATATTAGAGTGATTAATATTTAATATATTTATGATTTAAAATTGTATATAATTTTTATTTTATTTGGAGTTAATTTTTTGCTATTATTATTATTATTATTATTGTATTAATATTATATTATATTATATTATATTAAATTATATTATTATTACATGTGTAAAAAAATTATTATTTAATAATATATATAAAAATTTTTATATATAAAAAAAAATATATATATATATATATAAAATTTTTGTGCAATGCTAAAAACAAATCATATATTTACTCATCAATTTATTGTTTAACAGTAGAAAATAAATACTAAAATATAAATTCAAATGTTAACGGCAGTTTAAACATGATTTGGACAAGCAGCCAATTATTATTATTATTTTTTTTTTTTTTCTTTAGCTAAATCGCGATCAATTTCTAACAAGTTTATAAGCCCGACTTAAAATTATTTAGAAATTGATTTATTTTTGATTAATAGCAGCCAGATCATAAATAATATTAGCTAATATTTTATCAGTGACAACAATCAGCTCTCGTTTTACTCTCTCTTTTTGTATATTCTCCTATTACTTAATTAATCGCTTGCTCTACACCACAGTGGCTCATTATCGTCGTGTTGATGTGTGCGGATCTCTGATTTCCGCTCCACAGTGCAAAGGCAATCAACGAGCTAGCGAACGGCAACAAATCACATTTTCCCATTTGCCACACACACGCACACACACACACATACACAGATAGAAAGACAGCGTGTTACCACTTGTTTTTTTCTGCACATTGAATGAGCAGAAGGAAAAAACATTTTTAAATATTTATTAGCAACAGCTTACAAGCATCATCTTATTTTGTTGTTGTTGTTGCTGTTGTTGCTGCCTTTTGGTCTCGCCTCGTGCGATAAGTAATTTCGTTATTTGCCAAACTCTGCGACCAACGCCCCCCCCCCCAAAAACAAGGCAGCGCCTACCACGCCTACGCCCCCAACGTGGCCCCGACAGAGTCTCTACGCCTTTTTGGGCGCTCTCGCGCCATTTGTCTGCTCATCCTGGCTGCCAGCTTGCTTGTTGATGCCATTATCTTATTCAGCATCCTTGTCATCTCATAAAGGATGCCTATTATAAATTAATTTTTACCATCCACGACTGCCGACTACCGACTGCCGACTGCCTCCTGCTGCTGGCTGACTCCTGCTGTTGCTGCTGCTGCTGGTTGCCACATTTTGGGGGCGCTCTCTTTGCTTTTATCACTAGCCGCCCACGTTGCCCGAGCCCTGCCAGCTCGCATGGCAAACATGTTGCTCTCCTTTGTGTGTGTGTGTGTTTGTTTGTCTGCCTATATGACAATATAATTTTTTGATTTAAGGCTGCTGCTGCTGCTGTCGCAATTTTTCAAAGACAACAACAACAACAACAGGCACATCCCTCATATTTTTCAGGTTGCCACAAGAAAAAAGTTGCTGGCATACACACACACACACACACACACACACATGCATAGCCTACTCTTGACATTGATGCCGTATGCTGTGCGCTCTATTTTATTGTTATCATTAAACTGTAACACCTCCCGCCCCACCACACGCCGTTTCCTGCTGCTGCTACGTGCTGTCTGTCTGACATGTTGGCTTGTTTGCCTGTCTCGCTCCGAGGCGGCTTTGATGCGGGCTCAAGCTCGAGCCACCCTCAACAAGTTTTTGGGCCGGCATTGATCCCAATATGATTAAAAACTGTACGCTTGGCCTATCAATGCGGCCGTATGATATAGTGGTTGGCCGTCTTTTGGATGGATTTCTTGGGCTCTTGCCGACTCCTGCTGTCCATGATTAATTGGTAACCACAACTGACGGCGGGTAGCAAAATCAAAAGCAAAGCCCAGCGCGGCGACGCTTTTTGAGTGTTAAATGCACTTCATTCATCAACGCTTCGTAACCGCAACGAGCTGCTGGTCTGAGGCCAAAGAACAATAACAACACAGCAGCAGCAACGTGGCAGGGGGCGGGGGGCTGGGTGTGGCAGTGTGGCAGCTGCATTGGAAATTCAAATAAAATTTACCACAGTTTCGTAACTTTGTCAACGATGCGCAACGTGCACTGTGCGAGAGAGAGAGAGAGAGAGAGAGAGAGAGAGAATTGGAGCAGGAGGCGGGCAGCATCTTGCTGCTGCTGTGGGGGGAAGGGAAGAAGCGATGCCACAGCAGTGTCAGCCAACGAGTCATGGCGACGAATTGCAATTTGCAATTTTATGGCAGAGCAGCTAGAAGCAGAGACAGCTAAACGAACAGAAACTGAAGCAGCAGCAGGAGCAGCAGCAGCAGCAGGAGCCACAGAAGCAGCCGCAATACAAAACAAACCAATTTAAATTTTTAGCGCTGCCAGCGCAGAGCAGGAAAGAGTCCAGAACTGGCAAAGCTGAGCTGGGCGGTCGGAGGGCATGGCACTTGCAGAAATACAGTTAACAGCAAGCTCGAGCTGGCGAAAAGCGCAACAAAGCGTAGCTGACAAAATCAAACCAAATGCAGAGCAGAGAGAAGACAAGAGGCAGTGGGAGAGAGAAAGTGAGAGAGAGAGGGAGAGAGCAGCTTCTGCAGTGACAATGGAAAATTGGGGTTGAGCGTGAAACGGGTTAGGAATCGTTGGTGGAGGGGGAGGGGGAGAGGTTCAGCAACGCTTGACTGGGCAAACACTCAATCAATAAATTATGCTGCCACCAAATATACAAATCGGCGACCGGCGAGCGAGCCACAGCGGTTGAGTGTGGTTGTGCCTGGGTCGTCTGTGCTGGTCTGCGGTGCTCTGCGAAGCTCTGCGAAGCTGTCCGTTTGGCTTGTTTGGCTGGTCGCGCGGCAGCCAAACGAGCTGTGAGCGCCAGCTGCAAAACAAAGGGCATGCCCCAAGCTGCAAGCAGCAAGCTGCGCCCCACAGACGAATGTGGCTTTGTGGATTTTCGTGTGCTGCGACCACTGCCAGGCAGCCGGGTTGCCCCGCTGCCGCAAATGCCGTTAGTCATTTTAAAAAGTGCTGCGCTGACGTCGGCCACGGCCAGGCGTCAGACAGCAATGACAATGTCATGTGCGCGGCGCATTGTGCAAATGTGGCCAGCAGGAGCAGGAGTCGCAGCAGCAGCAGGAGTAGCGGCAGGAGTCGGAGCAGCAGCGGGCATAACCACTGGACCGGTCGCTGTTGCTATGTCAACGCCAAAGACAAAGGCGCACTGCGACCAAATGTCAAAATGGCTGCAAGGCGTCTCGGCAACGGCAACGGCAACGGCTGCGGCGATTGTGGCTGCGGCTACGGCTACATCTACGGCTCTTGCGGCCGCTCAGCATGACCCCAAGTTGACCTCGAGCACACGAGCCGCTCTGAATCGATTTTTTTTTTTTCCACTCAGCCCACGCAGACAAGCAAACAAACGTCGACAAATGATTTGCATGCAGGTGCCTCCTGCTGCTGCTCCGGCTCCTGCTCTTTGTCCATGGCATTAAAAATTTGTATATCAAATATTGATCAGTATTGACGATTGCAAAAATGACGGGTCCGCGTGCCCGCAGGAAAGCCAGACACAATGTCAACTGCCACACACACACACACATGTACACATGCGAGTGTATGTGTGTGTGTTAATTGTGCAGCAGCAAACAAAAGTTTTCAGTTTTTATCGCTAACCGCAACGCTTAAATGTCTGAAGTGCTTTTATTATTGGCATTTTCAGCTTGTTTGCTGCAGGAGTCGGAGCTGCTTCAGCTGCAGGAGTCGGAGCTGCAGCAGTGGAGCATCATTAATAACCAGAACATGAAACTTTCGCCCAGCAGCTTGATCGATATTCGTAATCGCACTTTACATTTGCGCACAACTACGCACATGAAAGCACCTGCCACCCACACACACGCACACGCACACACACACTCTTAAAAGTCTTGTCCAGCTTCATTGTCTCTGCTGTGCGTTGTCCGTGTCCATGCGGTCCAACTAAGCGGAAGCTGTTGGAATTTACCAACGTTTAAACTTTAATGCTGTGTACAAGAGTACTTTTTATTGTTGTCCTGCTCGTGTCTCTTCTTCTTTTTTCTCTTTCACTTTTTTTTTTTTTTGTTGTTGTTGTCATTCGCTTTACCTAGCCACCTACGTCCCTCGGCCTTCTTCTTCCTTTTTTTTTCTGTACTGCATGTCCTCTGCCTGGCTGCCCGCTCCAATTGAACCTAATCCGGCTGCTAAAGTATTAGCTTCGTAGTTGTATGCTCATCCCGGCTGTCCAAACTGCCTTATGCTGCTTTTGTTGTTTGCTGGCATTTAAAAAACAAAAAGAATCGACTCACTCCAGCCCCCCGGCCGGAGGTAGCCAACAGCGGACGAAACTATGGCCAGCTGGAGGTCTGTAAAAACTTTTGCCTCTGTCTGAGCATCTGCAGTCATAGCTGTAGCTGGAGCTCCAAGCTGTCCCCTCACTTAATAACAAGGCGACAGTCGCTCTATGTGTGTGTGTGTGTGTGTGTGTGTATGTCACCCTGTCGGTTGCAGAAAATGAACGACAGTTACTTGGCCCTTGCAAACGACGAGCATACTAATCTGTCTACTCCTCCTCCTGCTGCTGTTACTCCTGCTCCTCCTCCTGCTCCTGCTGCTCTACTCTCCCATGGTCGCCATCATCGTCATGTTTTCCGTACAGCACGTAAATGAAGTAAATGAGCGAGAACTCCGATCATTGTGTTTGGCAATGAGGCGCTTATAGGAGCTCTCGGATTTTGCTTTGCTCTATATATCTATCTCTATTTTATATATTGTATGTCTGTGTGGGCGCCATCAGCTCATCTGTAAAGCAGGTAGCTCCACAAAGACACTCGTGACAGTCGATATCAATGAATGCCACTCAGTTGCTGCTAAAAAATTAAAACACTATGCGACAGATCCGATCTGACACGTGGTGATGGCAAGTGGCAGGTGAGCGCGCGCTTAGGTTTACACAGCCGTCAACATGGCGTATGATTGATTTTCTAGTCATAAACCAAGCAGGTCAGCCAGAGCAGAAGCAGCGACAGCTTCACATGAAACTGTAAACTGAACGTGACCAGATAAATGCGGCAAATATTAAACGGAGACGGCGAGAGTAAGCTTCAATAATAATAAAAGTTATAAATCTTAGCATTGGCTGTCGCCGCTCCGGATGAGAATCAGCTGAAGCATGAGAGGATGTGGCCATTCAGAAAAGGGCACAGAAGGCGACGACGAGGACATGCTGCAGCGTGGCGATAATAACAATTTATTGCACGCACACAAGCAAAGCACCAAACATAAGTACACACACACACACACACACACACATAGTCATGTGTAGCGCTGCCAAGTGCCGGAAAATGCCGCGAGACACAATTGCAACAAGAACAACAAACACAGCAGGAGTAGCAGGAGTAGCAGGAGGAGCAGCAGACAGTGCAAAGCAAAGCAGTGGAAGCTGGGCAGCCAGACGGGCATAAAAACCACACAATAATAAAAATGAACAATGACAGGTTAATAGCAAATAAATGAAAGCCCATAAGAAAAAGCGCAACAACAGCAAAATACAACAGAGTGAGAGAGAGAGAGAGAGAGTGAATGAGATAATGGCCAAGAGCTGAGCTGAGCAGAGAGAGAGCAGAGTGCATCAAGTTGCTTGAGAACAAACTTATTCGCTCAGTGTAGGCCATTGATATATGGTTTTCAATTTTCAAAACCATTGAACACTTACAACAACAACAACAACAACAATGATGATGGTGATGATGGCCCAGCTAAATGGTGGAAAAATGTCTGAGGAAAATGGCAACGAGGCGCCACAAGTGGATGCTGGCATATTTAAAGCATAACCACGCACGTAAGCGACTCGTTAGAGCCAAGCCAGGGCAGCCAGCAGGAGCCAGCAGCAGCCAGGGCCGATTGTCTGGCTAATGGCCGCAATCGTACTTAACAGCTTCACATAACGGCAATAATGGCCAACGACGGCTTGGACCGACTGGCTCAACGGCAAACAGGTTGACAAAATGCAATGGCAAATGCGGCGACTACCCTGAATAATTGTCATCAACATTACAATTACACAGGTGTATCTATAGGTGTGTATGTGTGTGTGGGTGTGTATAAGGTAACTGGAATCAATAATCAATTTTGAGTCAGCTGACTGAGCGAATGCTCATGATTATATATACATCAATTATTATTATATATATTTAATAAATATAGTAATAATTATTATTGATGTATAATGAAATATTAAAACATTATCTTACTTTATTTATTAATTTATTTTTTTTAGAGATTAGAACTGTTAAAAAATATATATAATATAAAAAATGTATACATAATAATTTTAAAATTAAAACAAGTTTAAGTATTAAGCACTGGTAATATTAAATGAATAAAATATTTAAATGTTATATTTATTTTAAATATACATATGAGCTCTTTGATGAGTATACGTCAAGAATTTATTTTTAGAAATTAGAACTGATAAAAATGATATATAATATAAGAATTTTATATATGATTATTTTAAAATTAAAATACAAAATATATATAATTTCAAAATTTAAATAAAAAATATTTAATTTAAAAAATAAATAAAATTTAAGAATTAGGCAGTGGAAATATCAAATGAACGAAAAATTAAAATGTTATCTTTCTGTTAAATACATGCCCTCTGTAATGCGTTAACGTCCAGAGTTTATTATTTTTATTTCTTAACAATTAAAACTGACATAAAATATATATAATATAAAAAAATTTACATATAATAATTTTAAAATTTAAATTTAAATGAAAAATATATAAGAATAAAAATAAATATAATAGTAAATATAAAAATAAATAATAATTTTAGAATTAAAGCCAATTTAAATATTAAATGAATGAAATATTAAAATGTTATCTTACTGTTAAATATATGAGCTCTGTAATGCGTTAACGTCAAGAATTTATTAATTTTTTTCATAGAGGCTAGAACTGTTATGAAATATATGTAATATAAAAAATTTATATACATATAATAATTTTAAAATGAATACTATATTAAGTAATAGGCCTTTAGCTTGGCTCAAGAATCTATCAAGCAAAGGTCAGCTGAGGTATTTTGTTCTATATAAAATAATAAATAAAGTTCTCTCAGATATTACAAACTATATCCATATCAATAAAATTAATTAATATTTTTAATATAACTAACAATTATGCTTTAATTCATTTAAATTCAGCTGCACTCAAAATAAATTTTATATATAAATGTATTTATTTTGCATTTAATTAGAATTTATATAGTTTGAAATTTAATGTCACATGATGAATATATAAAATAGCACAATGGATATTCATTTGCATGCACAATAAATTCAAATTTATGCGCACTTTATGCTGCAAGCAAAAACAAAAAGAAAAAACAAAAAACTAAATGTAAATAAATAGAAAATCATTTATTATATTTATTGAAAAATATATTTCATGAAACAAAATTTTTTTTATAATGTTTTTCAAATGAGTTGAATTATTTGGGTGTTGCACTATTTAAATTTTAAATTTTGGCATAGAAGTTTAAAGAGAATGAGATTGATAGGGCGGTAGGGGGGGTGGGAGTAAAAAATCGATCACCTGCTTAAAGTTGAGACGCCCACGAGACGCAGCAACAGCAGCAACAGCAGCAGCAGCAACAATGGCGGCTACTTGGCAGCTGTGCCAACGCCTGGGCGAACGCATCTGTCAACGTCCTTAGAGTTTAACAAAGAAGGACACTGCGAGTGCACATAGGGAGAGCCAGACACCGGGCCACTTTATAAGCCAAATTTAACGCTTGCTCGTTGTTACTGTGGCTGCTGCTGTTGCTGCTGTTGCTGCTGTTGCTGCTGTTGCTGCTGTTGTCGTTTGCAATGCGCTTTGTCTGTTTGCTTTGTGGAAGGACAAGCATGACGACAACTGCTGCTGCTGCTGCTGTTGCTTTTAGTTGCCCCTTTTTCGTTTCGCTCGCTTTTTGGCAATTCGCCTGTGGATCTTACAACGAATTCAATTGAAAATTTTAGCAGACAGTCGACGGGGCACGAGCATTGCAAATTTCAAAACAAATTTGCCGCAACGCAACAGCAGCAAAGTTTTTGCAGAGAAGTTGAAACTTTGATTCGCTTCGATTTTCAATTCTCAATACTTTGGCCAGTCTCCTGCTCATCCTGCGCCTCCCCTGGTCAAGTGTGTACGTGCGTCTAAGTGTTACGTATGCGTCACGTTGTCCAATGCACTTCAACTGGGCACAATTGGCAGCGTCTCGTCTCGTCGACATCTTGCTGCCCGTTTCCTGCTGCTCCGTCTGGCTACTTGTCTGGGGGGAGGAGGGGGTATGGGCTCAGTGTTCAGCTGTTTGCTTAGTGCAGTTTTCACTTTGTGGGCGTTACACACAAAAAAAAAATAACAAACAACCGCGCACCCCCCAGCCCCGCCCCAGCACTGAACCAGAGTCCTGCTCAGGCAGACTTTCTTTTGCTATTTACTTTTGCCTTTCACACAGCCAGACTTGACGTTAGTTTTGTTTGCTTCCCTGTGTGTGTGCGTGTGTGTTTGTGTGTGTTTACCTTTCGTTTAGCAATGGCTATGACAAAATCAAAAGCAAATCGCTGAACCAATGCCAAAGTGGAAATTGTCAATAATTTCAAATTGATTTCTATTTGATTTAACACAACAACAACAACAACAACAGCAAAGACAATTCAATGAAAGTAAACACCTAGCAATGGGCACTATAATTGCACCAACACCAATACCAAAAAAAAATACCAAAATACCAATTTCAGTTTAGTTTAGTTGAGTTTCGACTTAAGCGAAAGTGAAGAGGGCCCCAAATAACATTAGACAGCTGGCCATTATGGGCTTGGCCAGCTTTTACGAGGCATCATAAAAAGCGTCAAATGAACTGCGCCTGTCTCGTAAAACTCGTGAAATTCCTGGCCTGCCAAGCAATAAAGGCAAATCGATAAGTGGGCCCAAAGTGTTGCAATCGCTCGTAAAGTAATCGAAATGGAGCGCAGGGCAATCAAGTTGCTGGAGTTAATGTACTTTGGAATTATACGCTAATTATATTTGTAAGTCTTATTCTATTCATGGCATAAAGTGATTCTTACCCTGCTTGGGCGATACGCTAAGCACCTGCTGCGGCGACTGTTGCTGCGAGTGAATTTGGTATTGCTGCTGCTGCTGTTGTTGCTGCTGCTGTTGTTGCTGCTGCTGTTGTTGTTGTTGCTGCTGTTGTTGCTGCACGGCCACCGCCTGCTGTTGGGCAGCACAGACGGCAGCGGCAACGGCTGCTTGCTGCTGCTGCTGATGATGAGCGGCTGCGGCGGCAGCTGCTGCTGCTGCTGCTGCGACTGCCTGCTGCTGCGACTGCTGCTGATGCGGCGACTGAGACTGCGGATGCTGCTGCTGTTGAGTCGTAACAATGGACATTTGCTGAGACGATTGCTGCTGCTTGACATTCACCTGGTGCTGGGCCTGCTGCTGCTGCTGCTGTGACGGAGCCTGCTGCTGCTGCTGCTGCTGCTGCTGCAGATGCGTCTGGTGTATGGCCAGCAGCTTCGTCTCGTACGGCTTGGCCCCAACCGACAGCGGCTGACTGCTGAGCGTCATCTGTGCTGTTGCTGGCATCATTAGTGTGGGCATTGCCAACATTTTTTCGATTGCTGCTGCTCCTGCTGCTCCTGCTGCTGCTACTGTTCTGTTGTGTTGCTGTCGCTGTGGTGTTGCTGTTGCACGTTTTGCGGTTTAACGCAACTCGCTTTGATGTTTAATGAAGTGCCGCCTCACAGTTGATGTGTATCATCAAATCGTGTTAAAATAACTTTTTTTTTTTATATTAAATATATTTATTTTGTTTTGTTATTTGCTTTTGTTGTTGTCGTTTATTTTTATATATTTTTTACTTTTATTTTTTTGTGTGTTGTGTGAAACCGCACTTTTAATTGCTGTTGTTGCTGGTTGTTTGTTTGCTTGTTCTTTTTTTTTTAATATTATACGGAAATCATTTGGTGCGTTAAATGATTTCTACAATTTGACTAATTTCAAAAGTTTCCTTTGCGGTTTCTGCTCGCATTTATTTGCCGCTTTTGCAGTTTTTTTTTAAATTTAATTTTTACTATTTAATTTTGCCTTCTCCTCACTTATCACAGACCAATAAGATATTAACTTGATTTTTTCTATAAGTTTTTGCGCTTTCCAATTTTTACTGGTTAAAAAAAAGGTTTAATTGTTAATATATTTATAAGTATATATTTAAATATATTTATAAATACTTGTGTAAATTTATTTATTTAAATATATATAAAATTAAAGTAAAAAAAAAATATAATCAAAAATTCTATTTAAATAAAACATATGATTAAATTAAAAAAATAAATAAAATATTTATAAAAGTTGTGTTTATATATTTTTTATTAATTAAAAAATTATGTATTTAATTAAATATATATAACATTAAAGTAAAAAAATAAAATAAAAAATTCTATATAAATAAAACATATGAATAAATTAAAAAAATAAATAAAATATTTATAAAAGTTGTGTTTATATATTTTTTATTAATTAAAAAATTATTTATTTAATTAAATATATATAACATCAAAGTAAAAAATTAAAATAAACAATTCTATTTAAATAAAACATATGAATAAATTTAAAAAAAAAATAAAATAAAATATTTATATTTATTTTAGTTGTGTTTATAATTTTTTTATTATTTAAAAATTATTTAAAAATTATTTAAAAATTATTTTCCATATTTACACTAATATAAAACGTGCTCAAATTTATTTTTCCATATTTATTTAACTAATCTGATTATCTGGGGCAACAACACTACAAAATAACCCTTCTGCTGCGTGCTTCAGAGTGCTAAGCCCTCTTCTTCTTCTTCTTCTTTTTTTGGGTAATTGCAGTTTTTATGATTCGGTTTTATGATGTTGCTTAAGCACAAACATTACGTTCCGGGGCGCGGGCATTATCGTATATCAAGCCTAAGCCATTCACACATCATTTGAAAAATTAAATTTAATATTTTACGATTTGCGGGTGTGTGCGGGTGTGTGTGTGTGCAAAGCAAAGCTTGAGCCAACAAAAAATAAAAATTATGCGCGTAACGCAATGCGGAACAGCAGCAGCCGCAGCAGCAGCGCAGCAGCAGCAAAAACAACAACGAACAAAATTATAACAATAATAATAAAAGGCAGCTGAATGTAAGCGCTGCTTTTTATGCGAACGACGCGCGCCCAAGAGACAAAACAACAGAAGCCAAAGGCAAGAGAAACGAGAAAACTCTTCAAACTCCAAAAATCGCACGCCCCAAGTGTTGGCAAGTGTCAGGATCAGGCGCTGCCTCAGTCGGCGTTAACGTCAGTCTAACGCTTCCGGTTTTTATAGCGCAACGCGCACAAAAGCCCCAGACGGAGGAGAGACGGACAAATGTTATGTATAAATATAAACTTATATTTTTATTTTTTGAAAGCCAAAAAACACATACAACACACACACACACACATACAGAGTAGACGCAGTAAAAAGCAACGAGTGTATAACAAATGCCAAAAAAAAATGTACAATACACACAGCATTCGTTGTCATCTAACTGAAATTTGTGTGTATGTGTGTGTGTGTGTGTGTGTGTGTGTGTGTATGATTCATACACACAAATGCAGTGGCCTTTTTATATGGCCGCGCTGTGTCGGCGGCTTTCGGCGTTGGCTGGCTGGCTGGCTGGCTGAAAGCATTTATTGGCTGCTCGTTGTCGGTTTATGTGCCACATAAGCCGAAGTGCCAGAATGTCTGTGTGTGCGTGTGTGTGCATATTGTTGTTGTACATAATGTGTCCAAAAAAAAAAAGAAGAAGTAGCAAAAAGAAAGACCAAACACCGCAACACCAACAGCAGACAAAAAGTCTTTGTGTTCCTTGTAAATAGAACTAAAATCGATGCATACAACAATTTTTATGTTCATCGCACATCAAACATCAAGTAAATGCATTAAACAGCACACTTTAGCACATGAAAATCGTAATCAGACACAATCGAAAACTCTTAGCACTTTGCCCCAAAAAGTATGCTACGAAGAATTTCTATTCAAATTTCACTTTTCAATGGACTTGAATAACTTGAAATGAAAAACGAACTTAAATGCAACTCAGTTCGAAAATTATAGAATATTAAATTATAGAATATTATTTTAACAAACAAAAACAATATAAAAATCTATAACAGTTAAAATTATTTACTTTTGTCTAAATTTGCTTTCCAGTTTTGTTTTTTAATTTTTTATTTAAAATTTTTTTTAGATATTCGATTTTTTGCTTTGCAGTTTATTTTGTCGCGCCGTCAACTGCGTTTTCAGTTTATATTTTGATTTTTGGGTTTTTATTTTGTTGTTTTTGCTTTGTGTTTGACTTTCCGTGTTGCAGTTGTTGCATTAATGTTGTTATTTTGTTTTGCTTTTGTTTTTTGTTTTTGTTTTTGATTTTTTTTTTTCGTTTTGGTTTTGGTTTTGGATGCTTTTTTGTTTTTTTTTTTTTTGTTGGTTTGTTTGGAAATTATAATAACAACTTAACAACAATGTAACGAATATCCTTTCTTTACGAGGACACAATTCAAACTGATTGCGAGGCGCGCTCGTCGTCCTCCCAAATAGTCAGCAAGACATTGTACGCTGTGCCATACCGTTATTCTGCCGGCGTCGCTGTCGCGCTGCTTTCGCTCGCGAGTCCGGCACGCACACGACTCGCCTGGCCATCGTCCTGGCCAACTTCGTGTTTCGCGGCTCGCTCAGGCCTGCGCAATGTGAGAGTTCGAAATGGTTTGTGTCTCGGCTAAGCGAATGCTTTATAGCACACTGAGCAGGCGAATTTCCCAGTGTAAGGGATATTTATGGCACAGCTAGCTGTTATACTCTGTGATGTAGTTTCTTTACAGCACTGTGCTTTAAAGAGGATTTCGCATAAAGTATTTGCGTTTCTTATGTTAAGCACACCTTGACTCTGGCAGCAAAAAGTATGCGAACAGCATTAGCAGCAGCAGAATGTCAAATGTTAAGCATATTATAGACAAGCTAACAACACACACACACACACACACAAGCAGTAACTCTCACGCATAGTACACACACTATTGTTTATGCGCTAAAGAGCCAATAATCCACTTTTGTTTTGTTATCATTTGCGCGCCCTTATCCAACCGAGCAACCCAGGACATCAGCCGAGCCACCCCAAGACGTTAAGCGCCTTTGCTTTGCTGCCGTCTCCACTTAATTTCTACTTGATTTGTCGCTTAAGAAAACTAATTGTCTGCCTTTTGTTGAGCGTGAAAACAATGGAAAACATTTTAGCAACTGTTACTTTAGCCGAAAGCGTATTAGAAACATGGCCAGGGCGTCGCAGGGTGGAGCTAAGCACGCAGCTATGTTGCGGCTAAGGCAAAGTGGCTGGCGGCTTTAATGGTTTTGCTCGCTTTGGTCATGGCTAACAGCTGATGGCTCACAGTTGGCCTACGACGTCTTCAAGGTCGTTTGCTTTAAGCGGAAATGCAAATGTAATTTTAGTGCCAAAATAGTTGCAAAAGAGAGAGAGAGAAAGAGAGAGAGCAAAAAGCCTTGAAGCTAATTGCCGCGCTTCACAAAAATTTCTTTGATCTTTCGGGGGCATGGCTACAAATGCATTATAATTTATTTTTCATTTAATTTTCATTTAACAATTGGAGCTGCGTTTGCAGCTGCGAGCGCCACTCACACGAAAACTCAACTCACGCTGCATATTCATGCTCGAGCAACGCAAACAATCCGAATGCTGCTCAAGTTAGTTTGCCAGCCATGTTGATTTCCCAGCCAACAATCACAAACTAACAATTGCAATGCCAGTTTCAGTTGCACTTGCAGTTGCAATTGAGTTTTGAATTCGCAAATACATGTGAATATCAAATATCAAACGCAAAAAAACCATTCACACTCTGCACTCAAGTCAAACAACAAAGTTATTTCGAGTATTTGCATGCAATAAATATAAATATTGTTAAAGGAAAACGTGAAATACTATATGGAACATATATCACACAGCAGAAGTATTAATTAGAAATTTTAAGAATTTATACTGGAAGGCATTTAATGACTATATGATCTATAAAAATTAAATTAAATTATATATAATTATGTACAATAATTTGCATGTGTAGAAATTACATTTGATTAATCATTTATACGAGATTATTAAAAATTTGATCGTTAATAACTTTTTACAGAGAATTCTTTATACACTCCAATTTCTGATGAAGGCGTTCATATTTCGAGTCTACGTCTAGTACGACGAGTACTTTGTGAAAATAAATGTATATTATAATATGCTCGTTGCTTGCCTGTGCGGCTTTCATTACCCAGTTAACTACTGCTGAGATAAGGATGTTATCGAGTTGCATTCGCTTTTGATATTAAGTGTGCGCCGGCGTGGCCCAGTACGCCTTTAGATTTAAATGCAAATGTCCTCGAAGTCCGACAATAACGATATCAACGGAGCGATATACATATTACCTACTTTGCCCAACACACACTCAAACATACAAACTAACTGCCAAGCACACGCACACACAGGAGTACCTATGTGTGTGTGTGTGTTAGCCGTGAGGCAAAGGACTCACGTGAGCGATTAAAATCTGAAGGAAAGTATTTGTGTTTTATTTTACTTTTATTTTATATATATATTTTTTTTTCGCTACTTTTGCTGCTGCAACGGAACGAGGGTTGTTGCCGCCAGCTGAGGTGTAAATGAGCAGACCAGAGCTGAGCTGAGCTGAGCTGAGCTGAAAGGGTTGTCCCGGCTGCGACGCGGCGGGCAGCGGGCGGCGTGTAATTGGAGGCGAGTGTCGTGTAAAATGTAAAACTTGCGCCGTAAATAAATCAAAACTTTCTGACTGAACAAACATTCAGGTGAGCGAAAAAATGCAGCATGCGACGGCAACAGCCGCCAGCGTCAGCGTCAGCGTCAGAGCTTCAGCGTCAGCTACAGCTCCAATCCAAATGCGGGTCAGAGAGAGGGCAGGCAGGGCGGTGCAGCGCACAGTTACATATTGACAAGTGCGCCCAATGGGCGGCGTGTGTGTGTGTGTGTGTTTGTGTGTGTGGGAAGGTGTGCACCTGAAAACCGTTACACGAACGAGGCCGCTGCTCAAAATTGGAACAGCTGCTGCCGTTGGGCCTGAGAGTTAAGGCTCTTCAGCTGCAGCCGGCTGAGCAGTTGACGGCGCAGTTGACAGAGCTTTTAATTTTTTATATTTTTTTTGCAAAACATCAAGCTTAAATGCTGAGTAAATTAACGCTATATCTACACACACTCAGAGAGAGCGAGAGAGAGAGAGAGAGAGAGAGAGTGGGAGAGAGAGAGCGAGAGGAGAGTATTACCTTTAGACCTCTTGAAATCACAAATAAGTTGCATTGTCTAGAGACTTACTTGCCTGCCACGCCCCGCAAACACACTAAACGAAATGTAAATGGATCATTAATACTGCCCAGAGCACAACTACATTCATATATACATACACATATACATACATATACAATCTATAAGGAGCACAAAAGTTGCGTGCAAAACTTTTGCGAATATCTTGGCAAAATGTGAACAGCAGCAAGTTGCATTTGTTGTGCTAGCAATAATAAAATCATAAAATTATTATTATGTATAAACAGTTGCATAAAAGAGATCTTAAAACCATTTGCAGGCTTCCGCCGCGCTGCCTCTGTTTCAAGCACAACTTTCTCATATCTGCAGCCAGCATTGAGGTAAAATGAACAAAAAAAAAAAAAAAGAAGAGAAAAACTCTTGAATAAGTTGTCAGGTTTCTGGCATACCCAGTGATAGCTATAGCGAAAGGTATATATGTATGTGCTCAAGTAATATTTAAATATTAGTTAGAATTAAATTATATTTGTTAACAAAAATTATTTTATGACTTGGAAGTATACATACGTATTTATATTTCGGTCTGTCTATAAAGGGCTTGCTACAAATACACTTTCTAGAAACCTATTAAGGGTCAGAAGCTGTTAATGTATTTCCTCTTTCTTCAAAGTGTTTCCCTTACTTATTTTCTCTACGTAATTCCCTTATGTAGTTCCTCTTCGTCTTTAATGCTTAGCTGATCGATCACACACTCTACTTCATCTTAGTGCGCTGACCCCCACCAGGCCTGGACGACTGAAGAAATGCTGCAGCTGCTGCCCTTTATATACGGCAACTTTTACTCACACACTCAGCCGCTCTCAAATGTTGATCTCAGCTGCAGGTAGGAATAGTTTTAGTCTAGCATTAAGCGACCAATGCACTATGGGAAAAAAACCCGAATTTTTGGCATTAACTGTTCCTGAAGAGATAGAAGCTTGAAATTTTGTACACACATTAATACGAATTTTTTATAATTTCGGTTTTTTTATTTTTGAAATTGAGCCACGCCCCCACTCCTTTCGCTTATAGCGTCCATTCGGTTATTGCAACGAAAATTCTAGGACCAGACAAGCTTTTACGGGCTAACCGTAAATATTAATTTAGTCATAATTTTCTTATTCCAACTCAATACAGTTCATTCCACATTTCTTTTTATAGGTGTCTTCAGTATCATCTCCCTATTCATCATAAATTGAATGTTTTTTTTTTTTTTTCGTAAAGAGCTTTAAATTTCTCGGAGTTGACCTTATGCTCGCAACAGATAGCAATTAATATTATATACAAGTTTTTTAAGATTTCTTGGTCACAATTTAAAATTTTAGAAAACAACTCAACATTTCCAAAAGCTCTTCTTGCTGTGTTGTCGTCATTGGAGTTACCACTTCAAAACAAATGTTGTATCGCTTAATTTGGTAGACGAAATGAATGCAAAATGTATCAAGAGAGGCGTCGTGTTATCATACAATTTGCCTTTTAATCGAGGATCAGCATAATAATTTAATTGATCCGACCTGCTCTTTTAGGTGATCTGGCGTATGCACAGACCTTGCTACTTGACTCTAATCAGTAATCGATTGCATTTTGTCAAATGATACTTAATAAATCCAACAAATTTTTAAAAAATTGATTTAAGTTTATCGTCCGATATGTTCTCTTTACTTATTTTTTAACGATATAATCTTTTATAGCGCATTGTTGTCGCTTGTTGCTGCTCCACACTTCCAGCAGCACTGAGCGTCTAAGCCAAAGCGCATCTACAACATGTCAATTTTCGGAAAAAGGGGCAAAAACGGGCAAAAGTTATTAATTGGTCCTTATAGTATAAGGTTAGCTAATTACCCTTAGTAAAAACTGCCGAGGCCTAGCGAGGACTGTTAAAGTAATACTCCACAGAACCCAAGCATATTTGTTAGGGTTAAGCTAAAAATACACATCAACAACACATTGCACAGTTACGCAAAAACAAAGAAGTATACAAAATCACTACGGACACTTATTATACATACCTTTATTAACTTTTTCCATAAAAACTTTTAATTTATGCGATTAACAAGCAAATTTTATACTGCTTAAAAGTTGCGATCTATTTGGCGCGCTTTTTCACGTTGCAATGCAACGCAAAATTAGCTGACTTTGTAAAATTATCAAAAAATAGGGGTAATCTCCAAAAATTTAAAAAAATTATTTTGATTCTATCTAATGAATTTAGAATTGGAAAAAAATATTTGTTTGGCGATTTGACACAACAAAAAAATGTGATTAATGCCAAAATATCGTACTTTTTTCCCATAGTGCAATGGGAACACTCTCTACTGCTGTAAGCTTCTGAGTGGCTAATGGGAACACTCTCTACTGCTGTAAGCTTCTGAGTGGCTAATGGGAACACTCTCTAGCTGCTGTACACATTCTAGCTACGTTTTACTCCAATATAAATACGAAATGAATACTGCTGCATACATATAGACTAGTGAAATGATCTGCTGTAGTTCTTATTCGTCTCTTGCTCTTATTAAGCAGACAGGGAGACAGACTGTGAGATAGACAAAGAGACAGATATACAGACAAAGGTTGAGCCCGATGGCAGGCAGAGCTCGTTGCAGTTGAGTTTCAAGTGGCGCTCTTTGCTGCTGTGAGCATTCCAGCTTCGTTTTACCTAAATACAAATACGAAATGAGAACAACTTTAATGATCTTCTGCAGTTCTTCTCTCCTTGCTTTTACTTTTGCTCAAGTACTGTCTCTCTCGTTACAGTCGAGCTTCAGGTGACCAATGGTAACGCTCTCTGCTGCTTCAAGCTTTTGTTCAGGGGATTTCCTAGTCGAGCGGACTCGACTAGAGCTTTCATACTTGTTTTAGATTTATTATTACTATTATATTATATTTATTTACTTTATGTTTTTAGGATTACCTCCAATATATCTTTTAGATTTTAATGATTTCTTCAAATATATATATTTTTTATTTGTTATTATTATTATATTTTATTTATTTATTTTTTATGATTTCTTTAAAATTATTTTTTAGCAAATCATTTATTATTTATTTATTGATTTATTTATTTATTTATTTATTTATTTATTAATTAATTATTTAATTAATTAATTAATTAATTTATTTTTTTTTATTTATTTATTTATTTATTTATTTATTTATTTTATTTATTTATTTATTTTATTTATTTATTTTTTTTTTTTTTGAGAATTTCTGATTATATATTTTATTCATTCATTCATATATTCATTATGTCACTCATTTATTTGACCCAAACAAATCAGAGAGTATCTAAAAGTCGCGCAGCTGAATTATGCATAAAAACTTGTTCATTTTTTTTTTCGCTACGGCTACGGCCATAAATATATTAAGCCGGAAAACTTTGTCCATTGCTAGTGGATGCTCAGCTGGCTAGGCCAGGCCGCTTAGAGCGGGAGAGAGAGAGAGAGAGAGAGAGAATTGATGAGCGGAGTTTAACTTAATTGTATGTGGGCATCTCAGTGCGGCTCGGTGGCATGCTGATTGCGTCAAGATAGCGTTTCAATTTGCGCCGCGATAAGGCAACGAGACATAAAAGTAAATTGAAATACCTGTCGTTCGCATCAACGTCAACTGGCCAGCTGACTAGAGCAGGCTCAGCCTGAATCTGAACCAGTATGGGATGCTGATGCTGACAGGGGAAGTGGGTGTGGTCTGGGCATAGTCTCTGTTGTTGCATTGCCCGTGGACCTTGTCACGCACGTGCAGATGGCAGAGTTTCAAAAATTTTTAATTGAATTTGCCACTGGGCAATGGCTATTGTCTGAGCAAGAGAGAAATCTCGTCTAAGGGCTGGGGTACTCACTGTGCAACGGTATCATGTACTCCATTTCCGAATCACTGCTGCTGTCGGCCTCCTCCTCCACGGCCTGTGCACCGCCTCCAGTTGTGTGCGTCGAGTTCGTGCGCTGCGCCATCTCCATGGCACGCAATGCGGGCAGGCTGCGCGGCAATCGGCCACTCTGCAAGAGGCGACAAGTGTTGGCATATTAAAATTAGACACAAATGAATAGAAACACGTGCAGGACACTTTAATTTGCAGCAGGTAATTATTACTGGCAAAAGGAGAATGTATAAAAATGGAAGAGGCTCCCCAGCTGAATGGCGTGTGGACTGACTGCTATACAAATCATGAAAAAGGATAACACGTTGTAATCTGAGCAATGGATATAAATGTGTTCGCCAAGCTCTTTTTGTTAGCACGAAACTAAACTAAAAAGCAACAACGTGACAACTACAGCAGGAGCAGCAGGAGTAGCAGGAGCAGCAGGAGTAGCCGAAGCAGCTGTAACTAGATGCTGCCAGAAATCCAATTTCAGCAAGTAGCAAGACATAAATTTGTTTGTGCCTCGCACCGGTTGTCTTTCCAGGGAATTGGGTAACTGGGCCGAAGACAGAGCGAGAAGGAGAGGGGTATGTCCGGTCTGGCCATGTTCAGCAAATGAATTCTGTTAATGCAGACATTACTCGAGCATATTAAAAGTCCAAATGGTCATTTCGTACAGAATTTTATAGCAACTAGCCACACACACACACACACACACGGGCAGACAGACGGACAACAAATAGGCACATTTGTTCCGCCCGCCCCTTGGCCAACAACCCTCAGGACTGCAGTCAATGGGGCAATGTGGTTAGCAGCCCCAACCTTTACGCAGTTTTGTTTACCTTGCCACGACAATTGTGGCTGACAAAAACGACAACAACAACAACAACAACAACAACAAACTGAAGCTCAACTTGTAGTTTGCCAATATATACATAGGCACACGTAAGTGCACACACACACACACACAGACAAGTTGTATACATTTTTTTTGCACACACCCCAACTGGTCAGGCGAGCGATTGCTATACAGCCACACCCCCACCGCCGCCCCTGAGGACATTTAGTTTATTTGATGTTGCGAAATGAAAATTGTGACATAAAAGGGACTAACAACATAATTAAGTAGCGTCCAAATGTGCAAATCCAAAGGCATAAAAAGCGTTTGAAAAAAGCAGAAAAAAGCAAGTAAATAAGAGTGAGTGAGATGGAAATAGAATAGATAGCTTGCGAGCGAATGCGTTTATGTGCGGTTGCTGCTGCGCCAAATGGCACTTAAAGGATTTGAGGCCAAAGTCCAGCTTGAAGTAGGCTCCGAGTTATGGGGCAGCAGGAGGCGGCAGCAGGAGGCGGCAGCAGGAGGACCGATCGCCAGGCGCACATTAGATGCCATTTGCTCGTTTGTGGCCATAATTTTTAGTTTTTTTTTGCTAGCCACGTGTCGCCCACAAAAGGGTCATGATTAGTTTCTCACAAAAAAAAAAAAAAGATAAGAAAAAAAAAAACCTTGAAGCGCACAGAGCCCAAAACAAATAAACAAAACCGGATCTGAATCGAATGCGGGCCAAGACATGGCCATAACTATTTTCAAGTCTTAATCATGGCTAAATGTTTTTGTTGACACATTTCGGATTATCCGGCGCCCGAGGGCAGCCCGAACTTGTTTCATATTTACGAATCAAACAACAGCTGGCTTCATTTTCTTTTAAATAAGTCTTAGTGATAGAAGCAAGGCGCTTTAGAGCAGCTCATTTAATAAAAATTGTAAACACATTTCATCAACAGCAGCAACAACAACAACAACTAACTAAGCTATCTGCCGGCAGTTGTAAGCGTTACCAACAAAATTACCAAATTGGCTTACTGTGACTCTGCAATTTGTTGGCCTTATACTTAGCGTAAACAGAAATACGTTTGCCCGCCTGCCTGGGCATATTAACTGCTCTGACACGGCTTACACTGGCTCAATATACCCTGTAACCAGGCAAAGATCAAGAACTGTTGCTGCAGTGGATGATAGGGTCTTTGGATACAGTTTCTTATATATATAAATATATATAAAATAATTAATAATTAGTTTAAATAATTTAACATTGCTTTAGCCTGCTGTTTGTCTCTCTAATGCTGTTAATAGTTTTAATGCTATTGACATAATGAATGCTGTAAATAACATAATAAGGTACACTGTAAAAAGACACTCAATCGTGAATAAGGCATTGAGTGGAATGAGCAGCTGCTGTTAATTGAACCTGGCATTAACAGCATCTGTTATAAATAAACATCAATATACAAAGTCAAGGGGAGAAGTTCAGTAAGAGTTAAAAATCAAGTACTCAGCGAAACACTGAGAGAGCCAACGCGCTGGTTATGTTATTAACATAATGCTGTTAATAGCATAACAAGGCACAGTGTAGGCACTGTTAAAAGTTACAGTCACTCAATCGTGATGTGTGGGATAAGCAGCTGCTGTTAATTGAATCTGGCATTAACAGCATCTGTTATAAATAGACTTGAATTTGTGCTCAGTTATTAAACAATGCTTTATTATTAATATATATTGCATTTCTAAATTCAAGCGAGGTATTTGCTGGTCAATCAGCTGTGGTGCAGCACATTCTACTTATTTTATTTTGTTCATTTTTTTGAGTATTTGATTTGATTTTCCAACAGTTCCCATGCGCAGCTTATGTGCGTGTGTGCGAGTGTGTGTTGGTGTGCGCTTTCTACATTTTTTATTTAATAAAACAAATTCAGCGGACAGCCCGCGGCGAACATGGCAAGCGAAATTAAATTATTTCCTTTTTTGGGCCAAGCCGCGAACACGCTTTGCCGTTTCCTGCAGCCAGGCGGGGGCAGCTGAAGGAGCTGAAGCAGCTGGCATTTGACAGGCCTGTCAACAAAATGAGGCAACAGCAGCCCGGCCGCCGACTTCTTTGTATTTGTATATATTTTAATGACCAACAGACATCAAATATGCATGTCGAGTGTGGAAAGCATCTTGATACTCACTCACTCACTCACTCACTGGGCCCAGATGGGATTTGCTTAAAAGCGAAACCCGTTTCAATACGGCAAATGCATTTGCGGCCGTTCTTTGCATACATTTAGGCGTCGTTTTTCAGCTCGTTATATGCAAATGGGGCTTTTCATTGTTGAGCTTTAATGACGCCGCATCGCATCGACCTTCGCGCAAATATTGCAAATTGCCTGTCAATAATATGGAAATCATGCAGAAATGCCGACCATCAAAGGCTTAAAGTTTTTTCTCTCTCTCCTCTTTTTCGTTGTTGTTGTTGTTTTTTTCTTTAATAAAAACATGCGTATGCAGCAGATTTCAAGCACACACACACATACACTCATGCACAATGGCATGCAAATAATTGTGTATTTGTATTTATTTGTGTGTGCATGCGTGCATGTGTGCATGTGCATGTGTGCATGCTGGCAAGTTTGTCCAACTGTCAAGGCGTCTGCCCTGGCCGGGGCCTGACATGTGACGTGATTTCCACGCTGCGTGTTGTTGTTATTGCATATTGCGCCGCACTTCCGTTTCCTGGCGGCGCGCCGTTGCATTTCTTTTGCATAATAGACGTTGATTAATGACGCGCCAAAGCACAGGTAATAGGTAAAAGTGTATGCAATACATTATTTATGAACGGCCGCTGCATAATTAGCGACGCACTAAAATTGCCAGCAAACAGCACAAAAATTATTAATAGCCAGCCTCAAGTCCAGGCTCAATCCAAAGGTGACCAGCCATTGCTGTTGTTGTTGTTGTTGTTGTTGCTGGCACTCGGCTTGCTTTGACAGTTGCCATTTGCCAATTGGTATGCAGCCCCAGCCCCAGCTCCATAAATTAGACCCTCTCTCGTATCACTCAAAGCGATGTGGAACCGCAACGGTGCAACGGTGCAGTGGTGCGACAATGAAGCGGTGCCAAAACGGATAGACACGCTAACGGCATCAATCGGCAAAAGTGCAGAGCACGGAGCCTGGCGTACGGAAATGACATAACAGTCAGGGGCCCAAAACAACACGCAACATTGCATATTGGGAGCACACGGCGTATGAGCAATGCAAAATGCTGCCAACACGCCTGGGCCCGAACAGCTCCAACTCCAACTCCAACTGCCAACTGCCAACGATATCGCTCATAATTTCCAATTCGCATATTGCGGCTAGCATTCGACCGGACAAACAAACGTTATACCAAGCCTGAATCCAAACCCCCAATCAATCCCAACTGCATTGTCTCTGCTCAACTCGGCACATCCTGCAATTGCATGCCACACAAAGTTTTGGCCTGTTTGCTCGGCTGCAGTTAAGTATGCGTTGCAGGCTCCTGCTGTTGCCGCCTTCTGGCTAATCCTCAGCCTCCTCCTGTTTTATGGGAGCATAAATACATCACATGCACTTTACCTAGATCAATTTTAATGTCGGAGATGGCGCACAAATTGATTTTGATTTAAATTCGTATTTGCAAAAAAAAAAAAAGGTTTTTCATATTTTCACAGACCATTTGAGTTCTGTTTTAGTCTTAATTATGGAATTCTCTGCGAGCCAGACTTTGCGCTGCGCGGCTCAAGCTTATCTCGGCTCAGACATCTGCCATAGAGTAGTAGAAACCCTTTTAGGAGTGGGCTGTCAGATATGAAAACACATTAATGGCAAAATGCGAAACTTCAAGGGAATCCCTAATAGCCAAAGCCCATGCAAATCCTTTGCAACTATGTATTTACTCGCATCCAACTAATTGTCCAATAATTGACAGTTTGACGGCTTTGCTAATTTGTTTTTACATGCGGCGCTGTCAAAAACTTTCGCTGCCCGCCTTTTACTCCCTTCACTTTGGTTAGACGGCGGCAAAGCGGGCAAAGTTGTTGCCACTCACAAACAGCCACAAAAATACTCATAACACACAGCGCACACTAACACAAGCATGGCAGAGGAAAAAGTTTGTTCAACAATTAGTTAAAGCCTTTTTAGCATATATGTATTCCACGATCAATTCGTGTCTGTTCAGAGTAAGTTCAATTGCTATTGTGACCTGCAGCTGTAATAATTAAATGAGAACATGAGTAAACTTAGTGTCGGCGTATATGTAACTGCATTAACTGGCGAGCTCTTTCCGAAATTTGCTGTACTCTTCACTCCAAAGGAAAGAAATACGATCGATGTGAATAAATTTCAATTTGTCTGCATGCTACTGCTTGTGCGCACATACAGGGAGCGAGCATAGTGAGCTAGTAGCAGTAAGAGAGAGACAGAGAGTGTAACGAAAAAATAGCGCATAAGATATGCAAATGATCATGTCTGTTTGAGCGCTCGTTGCGCACTGATTTTGTTGTGTCTTATTTTCTCTGCTCGAGGCCAAGCCTAGCTGAGCCAAGCCGAGCTGAGCCGAGTCGAGCAAATACGAAGCATATAGCGAGTGAGCCTTTACGCTTTAGCATCTTACTCTCGCTCATTTTAACGAAGGTTGTGCACTCCAACTCAAACTCACTCATTACGTTTTATGCTTCTCGCTCACTCATACATCTTCATAGGGAGTGGGCTCTCTTTGACGTATGTTATGAGTGAAGTGATGCAGCGCTCTATTATATTTGCATATGTGCATTTATTAGAGCGGAGAAATAAGTATGTTATTTAACAGCTTCAGCTGCAGCTGCTAAGCTGATGGCTGTGTATAAACACCTATGATCTTTACAGCTGTTATTGACCACAGACCAATCCATTGCTTCTGCAAAAACATAATCAAATATCTATCTGTTAAATGTAGTGCTCTAAGAGTCGAATTAAACTTATTTTTCTCTCTTTTTATTCTTTATTATACTAATTGGTGTGCGAGTACGCTTATCTGACTGGCTGCCGAATACAGTTGGTGTAACCAAATATCTGAAGGCAGCTCCTAATTTATGTAAGAGGCAAATAAATCAATTAATGTCAAACAACCTGTAGAGAACACGGCGGGAAAAACGGCATGGATACGAACTCAGCTCCTGCTGAGGGTGCTGACTGTGGGCGGATGGGCGTGGCAGGCGTTTTTGCTTCGTTAGACTAATAATAATTAGGAGCCCACTGACATTTTGAGTCGAAGGCAAATACAATTAATTACCACAAAATACAAGTAAACACAATACAAATTTATAAACACACACACACACACACACACACGTGCAGAGTGAACGTGAGCTGGAGTATGGGGGCGGAGGCATGTGGTAGAGCTGGGCAGAGCTCGTAGATATCAAGAAGTAAAGCGGCAGACGCTAAATCAATAGACGCCGCACACAAAACTTGGCCATTTCTATGAAGAAAATATTTTCAAATGCTGTTGCGAAACACACTCAAAATAATGAGTTAGTGGCCGAAGGAGGAGGCGAAATAGCCACAAAAAGCAACCAAAGTAACAGCAACAATAACAACAACAACAACAACAACATCAAATGCCCCAATCAATTATACGCCCAATTAAATGCTGAAAGAGCAGCGAAAAATACCAACAAATATAATAGAGTCGAGAATCAAGTCAAGAGTCGATCAACAACAACAACAACAGGGTGACTCGTGCCAGGAATTCACTAGACCAAAGGACGACTTCAAGTTGTGTTATTGAAAATAGAGACGTGCACGTGGGCTAAAGACAAATAAAACTGTTTCAGACAACTGCCAACTTGAGGCAGGCGGCATGAATCGTGACGCACGTACGAGACACGCTTTGCCTCTGCTGGCCAGGTGCATATCAATTATGGGCAATAGCAGGTGTTGAACGATCCCAAAAAAATGCAGTGGTTAACGGTTGAGCAGCCGAAGAAGAGATCTCTATACCCTATACCTCTCTCTCTCTTTCTGTCTCTCACTAATTTCGTGCTGTATATGGCGCATTATTCACTTTTATTTATGTGAGCTTTGCACTGTTAAAGAGAGTGAGTGAGAGAGAGAGACAGGAGATGTGCTTGCTTGTGAACTGGCCAAGTTATGTTAGCTATTTTCCATTGTATAAACTTGCAAATAAGCCCCAAAAGAATTTGCACAAATATTTCCATGCAGACAGCAGCAACATGAAAATAAACAACTAAAGCGAGCTAAAGTTATTTCATGTATCGAATGGCATTCGATGTTGCTCAACTGAACACTGAATGAATGCTTGAATAACTCACCGTACGGTAAAGCTCACTTATGTATGTACGTCGGCTCAGAATGCGACCTCCGGGTTCGGTTCAGGCCAACAACAAATGCAAATTGTTATTGCAGCAGCAACAACAACAACAACAACAACTGACAGACAACTTCACATTAGTTGCAATTTGCGGGCTCTTGGTGTTTTTTGGGGCGTGGCACATATATTGCAAAGCCTTAATAGAGACTGGTCAACGTTTGAGTTTGTGGCTAAAGCTGCTAAACTTTAATTTACTAAATGCAAAGGCAATTTAATTACAAGCACACACACACACACACGCACACCTGGTTATCTTGGAATTTACTCATTTATTTATATCACTAAAGTGCGAGCGCATACAAGCTCATCTATTTGCATAAATTTATTTTATGGTTTATTAAATTATTTTACTTGAACGAACAATTAAATCAGCAATGCACAAAGGTATTTGCCAAGTTCGTTATGGATTGTGTGCGGCTGGGCTTAGCTTGGCCAGCAATACGTGATCGAATCGACTGCTCGATAATTTTGGTAAGTGCTGGAAAATTCCATAAACAAAAGAGTTTTTCATTTTAAAAAACTAATGCAATAATTAAGCATTATATGTAAATTTGAATTTTAGTTATATTTCAATGGTCTTATAGGGGTAATTATGATATGGCTGCTTAGACAATGAATGATGAGCGGGGAATCTACCTTCAATCACTGACTCACTCTCTAGATCTCTCTCACTCTCTACATCTGTCTCACTCTCTATATCTCTCTTACTCTCTAAATATCTAAAAATCTGCCTCACTCTCTAAATGTGCCTCACTTTCTAAATCTCCCTCTATCTCTCTCTCTCTATCTCTCTATCTATGTCTCTCTCTCTCTCTCTCCCTGTCTCTCTATCTCTCTCTCTATCTTTCTATCTATGTCTCTCTCTCTCTCTCTCCCTGTCTTTCTCTCTCTCTCTTTCTCTCTGTCGAAGAGCACATAATGAAATTATATATTTCAACATTTGAATTATATCTTTTATAAGTTATGCTCGCTCTGCCGATGTTTGTTTATAAGTTTTTGTTTTTCAGTTTTTTTATTAGAAACTACCAGAGCATCTTTTTACTATATTATTTCCCTTGAAGGCGTTTATAAATGCTTTGCTAAGTTTCAACTCAAGACAATCGGACATTGATGCAGTATTTATATAATTGAAAGAAGGCTCCAAGTTATACAAAAAGTATTATTCAGTCAATATTGATCGACTGCAACATTCATATGAGATTCCATCTGGATTGCTGCCCGACTCGTAAATTTTAATTTAAGGTCTTATGAGTTTTACAGTTTAACCAACTTTTGAAAACAGAAGCAGCTCATCATCCATAAATTCAAATGCCATTTAACTAATAACAACAGTCAGCTTCCAGTCGAGCATGGATATTAATAGTAGCATAGTTTGCGCTGCATTGAAGTCAATCAGCGTGCTTAGATCTTAGCCAACTTCTTGACACCTGCACTCGCTTGGCAAGTGGCGGGCAGGAGTCGGGCAGGAGTTGGGCAGGATACGCCGGATCGCTGTTGCTGTTGTGCTTGTCGTATTTTTTTTTTGTTTAGGGCCAAGAATGTTGCACGCGTTTGAAACTCCGTTGGCGCTGTTAGCTGCCTGCTTGACTGCCTGCCTTTAATTTGACAGCCGTGGCTTGGCATTGTCGTTTCGTTTACGTGTTGTCTATCTCTGCCAGCGACACGCCCCGTGGCTGCAGCACACGCCTTACCCCCCTTTCTCCCTTCCCCCGCACGAGCGATTTCTTGTTCCACATTAGGAAACATTTTCTTTGTCAGTTGAGGTTGCATTTTATTGTGTTACAGCACAGTTTGGCTAAGCTGCCGTTGTTTCAGTTGTTGTTTCTGGTTTTCTTTCTAGTTTTCGCCCTTCAGCTGTTACCCGCCTGCCCCCGGGCCACGGGCCTTTGCGCTGAGCGGCAGTTTGGGATTTGGCCTGACAGCTCGCTTGAAATTGCGACTGTCAATTGCATTTAATTCGCTGCCCTGACCTCAGCCACAGAGAACACAAAACAACAGAGAGTGAGAGAGAGAGAGAGAGAGAGAGAGAGAGAGAGAGAGAGAGCAAATTTAAATTCGACAAGAGACAGTCGCAAATTGTTTGATAGTTGCAAGTCTTGCCAAAGCTGCCTATGAAAGAAATTTATGATGTGTTGGTCCTTTACGCCATTTTCTGATTGTAAAGCATCCGGCGTATCGTGTGAGAGAAGGTGAGGAGGCTGTTCAGTTTACAGTGTTTACAGTTTCAAACGCCAGCCAGCCTGCTTACAGCGCTTCGAGTGTCAGGTAAAATAAACCGTTAAAAATAAAGAGCTTTCACGGCGACTTGCTTTTGAAATTTGGCGCCACACACACACACACACACACAGACAGAGAGGAGATTCACACGGACACAAGCAGTTTCAACAAAGAAGCACTTGACAGCCTCACACGCACACACAGAGAGAGAGACACACATACAGCTGCATTGTGGTAAAAGCTTTCAAGTGGCAGCAACAAAAATAGCGAAAACGAAGTCGCCTCGGCTGCTGCTGCTGCGACGTTCGCATCGTCTTTTTTATTTGGGCAACGGCATATCAGCGATGCGTACCACACTCACACACACTCACACATACATGGGGCATTTGTATTTGTGGATGCGGTGAAATACACGCTATTCAACACCATCGAATTTACAGCAACGCCACCTCGCGGCCGCTGCACAGATTAAATTAACAGCGCACTGTGAACCATGGAAACCCATGGTGGGACATTGGGGCGAACTTGAGCGGAATGGCAGCATTTGCTGCAACTGATTAGCACAGCCAGCCAGCTGTATGAAAGGCGAGAAAGTCACCACAGCAGCAACAGCAGCAACAGCAGCAGCTGTTCATGTAGCTCTTTTTGGTGGCTCAGGGCCCAAGTCAAGGTTTTGATTTGCGCTGTTGGCATCGCTTTTCACGTTTGGTCGCATTTGCCGTTTTTACTGTTAACTTGTCCAATTTGCCATTTCAACTGTCATTTCAGCATCGCACAAAGCTTTCAGCTGCTGGCGCTGGCCACAAAGCGTTGCTTTGATATTGCATACCCTGACATAAATATCGGATTTCTTTTGGCTAAAGTATCAAGAGCCATTGCCTTGCCTCAGCGTGTCCTTCAACGGTATTTCTCTACTTCTGTATTTCTATGTGTCAAAGTAATGACAACATCAGTTAACGATTCGTTTGGTTTTTCGCTTGGTATCCTTTGTGCTGTCCTGCTTTTTGTTGGCATGTTAACGGTATATAAAATATGAATTCACTTACGACCATGCATCACACATCAGCCCCGAGGCCATTAGGCCACTTCCACTCGCATTCACTCGCTTGCCGCCTCCTGCCCGCTGCCCCACTGCATTGGCCTCTGCACTTTATTTGGCGCCACCTCAACGTGACTGTTTGTTTCTGCCAACCCAACAGCCATTGTCTTTGCTTTTAGTCTCTGGGAGCCGCTTAATTCCATTCGGCTTTTGCTTCTTTTACTTTCTGTCTTTCGCCATGCCTTTCGATCGCCACAAAGCACAGATAGCAACGTCGTCTTTTGGCATCCATAAGCGGATAAATGGATTCTGCTGCCTTGCTGGCCACGAGCTGGACAGAAACATGTCGTTTTAAAGTGCTAAAAAACCCGGACAAGAATGATTCCAGCTGCACAAATGAATCATTTTAAGTAGTTCCAAATAAATATAAAAGCAAGCTCAACTAGAATGACTCCTGAGCTACGTTTTTAAATATATTCCATAACATATAAAATAATTAAATGTTACATAAACCATTATACAATACATTAAATTCTCTTGTTCAATGAGTTCGGTTTATAAAAACTCTATTCAAATGGTATTTTTGAATATGTAAAGCATTCAAATTATTTGTTGCTGTCATTTGATATTTAATTATTTAATAATAATCGGAATTTAAATGGCTTAAAAGATTAAAATGAACTAAAAAAAATATATTTTACTTACGTTTGGAGAAATTAAAAAATTATATGAATAAGTGCAGAAGAAGAAAAAGAAAAAGAAAAACAAGTAAGAAAGCTCTAGTCGAGACTGCCCGACTAGGAAATCCCCTGAACCTTTCTTAGAACTGATATTTCAATAATTCTCCGCGTCTTTTTGCTTACAAAAGAAACACACACACACATACATAGGCACATATAGGCACGCACGCATAAACACGCATGGGCTGCAGTGTGGGCTTCTCATGGAAACTTAATTTTTTAATAACTTTTTTTGTGGATGTACGTTCTTCATGAAACTTTTAGATTGTGATTATATCATTACTATGCGTGTATGTGCCGAATCTCAAGTCTCTAGTATTTGAAATACGCATTTTACAAAGGTGAGGGTGAGGGGGTGGATATAGGGGTGGGGGTGAATTATAAAAAAAACGAAATTCTATAAAGTAGACATGAGTCTACATTTAAAATTTGGAGACTCTAGCTCAAAAGATGTAGGAGATATAATTTTATAATTGACTTTCGATAAGGTTTCTATCGATAAAACAAGTAAGAAAGCTCTAGTCGAGACTGCTCGACTACGAAATCCCCTGAACCCGTCTTTTTGCTTACAAAAGAAACACACACACACATATATAGACACATATAGGCACGCACGCATCAACACGCATGGGCTGCAGTGTGGGCTTCTCATGGAAACTTAATTTTTTAATAACTTTTTTTGTGGATGTACGTTCTTCATGAAACTTTTAGATTGTGATTATATCATTACTATGCGTGTATGTGCCGAATCTCAAGTCTCTAGTATTTGAAATACGCATTTTACAAAGGTGAGGGTGAGGGGGTGGATATAGGGGTGGGGGTGAATTATAAAAAAAACGAAATTCTATAAAGTAGACATGAGTCTACATTTAAAATTTGGAGACTCTAGCTCAAAAGATGTAGGAGATATAATTTTATAATTGACTTTCGATAAGGTTTCTATCGATAAAACAAGTAAGAAAGCTCTAGTCGAGACTGCTCGACTACGAAATCCCCTGAACCCGTCTTTTTGCTTACAAAAGAAACACACACACACATACATAGGCACATATAGGCACGCACGCATAAACACGCATGGGCTGCAGTGTGGGCTTCTCATGGAAACTTAATTTTTTAATAACTTTTTTTGTGGATGTACGTTCTTCATGAAACTTTTAGATTGTGATTATATCAAGTCTCTAGTATTTGAAATACGCCTTTTACAAAGGTGAGGGTGAGGGGGTGGATATAGGGGTGGGGGTGAATTATAAAAAAAACCGAAATTCTATAAAGTACATATGAGTCTACATTTAAAATTTGGAGACTCTAGCTCAAAAGATGTAGGAGATATAATTTTATAATTGACTTTCGATAAGGTTTCTATCGATAAAACAAGTAAGAAAGCTCTAGTCGAGACTGCTCGACTACGAAATCCCCTGAACCCGTCTTTTTGCTTACAAAAGAAACACACACACACATATATAGACACATATAGGCACGCACGCATCAACACGCATGGGCTGCAGTGTGGGCTTCTCATTGAAACTTAATTATTTAATAACTTTTTTTGTGGACGTACGTTCTTCATGAAACTTTTAGATTGTGATTATATCATTACTATGCGTGTATGTGCCGAATCTCAAGTCTCTAGTATTTGAAATACGCATTTTACAAAGGTGAGGGTGAGGGGGTGGATATAGGGGTGGGGGTGAATTATAAAAAAAACGAAATTCTATAAAGTAGACATGAGTCTACATTTAAAATTTGGAGACTCTAGCTCAAAAGATGTAGGAGATATAATTTTATAATTGACTTTCGATAAGGTTTTTTATCGATAAAAAAATAATCGGAAGAGTTATCGTTATTCTGTGATAAACTCGATATGCGCGTGCTATATACGGACATTTAAAAAAAAAAAGTTGAAGTCCCTAGCTATTGTATCTTCGGAAATCGACGCGTTCAAATATACGTACAGACGGACAGACGGACGGACAGACGGACGGACAGTCAGACGGACAGGGCTAAATCAACTTTTCTCGTCGCCCTGATCAAGAATATATATACTTTGTGGGGTCTGCCACGCCTCCTTCTGCCTGTTACATACATTTTAACAAAACCATTATACCCTGATTTCCCATTGAAAATGGGTTCAGGGTATATAAAAAAAATAAATAAATATCAAAATTACGTTTAAAACGATCGTCAATTGCAGTTCATTTAAATGTTATTGCATACTTTCAGGCGGCCAGAAATTTATTCACAAACCATACACCAATTTGCATAATTTCAGTTTTTGCTGCATACTTTTGGGATGTGCATTATTTGTATTTTTGTTTTATTTTTGATTTATTAAAGCATTTTTGTTCGCTGCAGACTGCAGGTAAGAAAAAAATCTTTTAGAAAAATAGCTCCTATTCAGCTATATCCTTACGCAGGACGAAAGTAATTGATGTTTTAGACTCACGAGGAGTAGCGTCAATGTTTGCCTGCAAAGGATTAGTATGTTATCTAAGAACCAAGGACTTGTAAAATTTCCGTCCCAATGCTTATACCAGAAGAAATCTTGTATAACTTGTACAATAAAAGTACGATCAGTATGTATGTTTGGCTAATTTGTACTCCTTGACATTATGCACTATGTGAGATGTCACACGCCAGGATCTGCAAGGATGCGGCTGAGTTTTGTCGATTTGATCTATCATGAATGTCCTTTGATCCTTAGATGACCCCCCAATATTTTGATGTAAATCGATGTATTTGGTCCTTCCGATGTCAACGCATCGAGTCTTATCAAAATTTGCAAGGATATGACCAAGTTAGAGCTTATTTTCTATATCAGGATATTCTTTGCATAGCCATAACTCAGTCATATCCTTGACGATCCTGTAAGGACATACCATTTTGAGCTTGTGATATAATTTTATAATTGTCTTTCGATAAGGTTTTTTATCGATACAAAAATAATCGGACGAGTTATCGTTATTCTGTGATAAACTCGATATGCGCGTGCTATATACGGACATTTAAAAAAAAAAGTTGAAGTCTCTAGCTATTGTATCTTCGGAAATCGACGCGTTCAAACATACGGACAGACTGACAGACGGACAGACGGACGGACGGACGGACGGACAGACGGACAGACAGACGGACAGGGCTAAATCAACTTTTCTCGTCACCCTGATCAAGAATATATATACTTTGTGGGGTCTGCCACGCCTCCTTCTGCCTGTTACATACATTTTAACAAAACCATTATACCCTGATTTCCCATTGAAAATGGGTTCAGGGTATAAAAATAAGAAAAAGCAGAAAAATCAGAAGAAAGAGAATAAGAAGAAGAAGAAGATGAAATGGAATAAGAAAAAGAAGAAGAAAAAATAAAAATAACAAGTATAAAAGCTCTAGTCGAGTCCGCTCAACTAGTAAATCCCCTAAACAAATGCTTGAAGCAGCAGAGAGCGTTCCCATTGAGCAAGAAGAGATCATTAAAGTTGTCTATGTGTATGCAGGAGCTCTCATTTCGTATTTGTATTTAGGTAAAACGAAGCTAGAATGCTCACTGCAGCAGAGAGCGTTCCCATTGCTCACTTGAAGCTCGACTGCAGCGAGCTCTACATGCCATCGGGCTCAACCTTTGTCTGTATATCTGTCTCTTTGTCTATCTCTCAGTCTGTCTCCCTGTCTGCTTAATAAGAGCAAGAGACGAATAAGAACTACAGCAGATCATTTCACTAGTCTATATGTATGCAGCAGTATTCATTTCGTATTTATATTGGAGTAAAACGAAGCTAGAGTGTGTACAGCAGCAGAGAGTGTTCCCATTAGCCACTCAGAAGCTTACAGCAGCAGAGAGTGTTCCCATTAGCCACTCAGAAGCTTACAGCAGCAGAGAGTGTTCCCATTGGTCGCTTAATGCTAGACTAAAACTATTCCTACCTGCAGCTGAGATCAACATTTGAGAGCGGCTGAGTGTGTGAGTAAAAGTTGCCGTATATAAAGGGCAGCAGCTGCAGCATTTCTTCAGTCAGTCTTCAGTGGTCGAGGCCTGTTGGGGGTCAGCGCAATAAAGTGAAGTAGAGCGTGTAATCGATCAGCTACGCATTAAAGACGTAGAGGAACTACGTAAAGGGATTACGTAAAGGAAATAAGTAGAGGAAATACTTGAAAGAAATACATCAAAATACGTAAACGGAATACTTAGAAGAAATATACAGACGAATAATGCTAAATCGACTCAGCTCGTCAGCCTGATCAAGAATATACATATATACTTTGTGGGGTCGATAGGCTCTCTAAAATCATAATATTACATTCAGAATGTTGACCTTAGAAAATATTTATCCATTGCTAACAAAAAGTTTAAAAAATAAAATAAATAATTCTTTTGGATGGACACTACGTAATCATCAGATTCGAATTTTCTCCTTCGACTAGCATCATTCAAAGTCTTATGGCACTCAGATAGATGCAACAAGAGGCTGCAACACCTGCCTTAATTTGCAAATAGAGCCAAATGCAGCCTCATATGTGGCTGCTTAAATATGCAAATACTAAAACCAAAGGCTGCTAGCCACACCCACCGCCCCCCCGAGCCAGCAGAATATCTAACACCGAAATCCGCTTTAAAAAGCTCTGCAATGGCATATGGAATATGAACGGAGCAATTATTATTTTCCGACCGAGTGTTATTTCAGCATAATGCTGTGGGCGGGTCAATTGGGGTGCAGCTGCCCGGATGAGAGTGATATAAAGAGGCGAAAGGCTTCATGGGTGCTCGAGTGCAACAACAACTGAATCCAGCCAGTGGAGCATCAGAGGCAACAAACAAACACCTAGAGTCATGTGGAACTGCAGTGGGAGTACATTATAACAATGACCAAGTGCAAACATTAAAATGAGTACATAAATGGTTTCTTTGTGCTGCAGACTCGGCTTGAGGCAGATGGGGAAGAAGAAGAGCAGAAGGGGAGATAACAAAACAAAAACTCGAGCAGGAAAAACAAACGAATTTCGTTTGGACTGTTTGAAAGATGAAGGCAAAAGCATTGTTAAGTTGTAGTTGAAGACCAGACCGCAAGACACACACGCACACACACATAGAACGGACAGTTATGGATATGCTACAAAGTCACACACACACACACACACACACACACACACACGGCCAGTCACTCACACTTGTGCAGTCGAAAAAGGGCATTTCATGGAAGATTTAACATTCAAATGTGCAGAAGACGAAAAAAAAAAAAACACTGAATGGGTAGGTGGGCAGTGGGGGTGTGGCAACTGCTTTGTAGCGAGAGCTAAATAAAACTACTTAGACGAATGAATGAACACAAGTAAGAGACATGCTGTGAAACGAGCCAAGAGTAAAGAGCTCCTTCGCCTAATATGCATTTTGCTTATGTTTATTTAAAATGCTGTAGATGATGTGTCTCCAGGAAACGCGCTCAAAGCAAGTGCGAGTGAAGGTGAAATTTGACAAACTGCAAAGCAGAAAACTGAAACTGAAACTGAAACTGAAACAGAAAACTTCAAATTGCTAGCTGTGAGCTTATGAATTTTCATACTTGTTTTTAGCAGTTGCAGGTGGATGCTAAGCGCAGCTCAGCGTGTGTATATATACATTTTTGCTTAACTGTAAGTAAGTAAGTGTGTGTGTGTGCTGCTGCTGCTGATTCTTAATCAGAATATACTGATCTGCTATGCACAAGCAGACAGACAGAGGCAACAACAACAAAAAGCAAATCAAAAGCGCTGCTGCCCGAAACAAAAAGAAATGCGAACACGCTATCTCTGCAGTTGTATCAGGAGTCCTTGCCTCTGGCCAAAAACAACAAACAGAAACAAAAACGAAAGAAAAGGGAAAAACAACTGACAAGCAAGAACGTAATTTACAAGGCGCGTTTGCATGTCGCTGGACAGCACTCAGGACTCGCAGCCTGAACGGAGCTCAGCCAAACCCAAAAGCTGAGCACAGGTTTCAGTAGTTTGTTGCCATTTTTTAGTTGTTGTTGTTCTGCTCGCTCCTTTACTCATATTAAATGCAAAAGTCATTGAGCGCAGGACAGCAGCAACAGCAGCAGGAGGAGCAGCAGGAGCCGGCATAGCAGGGGCTGCTGCAAAACAACAAGTTTATTTCCACATCCTTGGACATGAGTTTGCTGTAAAATTTCGTGTTGATGATCTTACTAGGTTATGCATTAGATTTTCGTGAACCACACCCAACTCCCTCTCTCTCTCTCTCTCTCTCTCTCTCTCTCACACTGTTTTGCTTTCAATATCAGCTCTTCCGCTCGCTGCTGCTGTATTTCCTGTCCATGTAACTTTGATTTTTTGTGTCCTGCCTCTGCGTTAAATCTCGCCAGCAACATGCACCGAAATTGTATTGCAAAGCTTTCGACTTAGCTGCAGTTGCTCGTGTTGCTGCTGTTGTCTTTTATGTTTATGCAAATTGAAGTTTTGTGCAGCTCTTGTTAACTAATAAATATTAAGTATACGCGCCGGTGTACATGCACACAAATTGCAGCCTTTTACTGGCTCAATCCGCTGCACCTGAGTAGGCAAAATAAATGGAATCGGCACTCACCTGCTGATGCGCTCTGATGGCCGCCGCAGCGACGACTTTCAGCGGCAACACTTGCCGCGGGGGCGGTGTTGGCGGTGCTCGGGCGGGCAGCGTTCCGGCAGTGGGCAACGCCGTCTGGTAGTGGCACTGTAATGCAAAGGGCAGCGGCAGCGGCAGCGGCAGCAGCAGCGATGGCGGTGGCGGTGGCGGCTGTGGCGGCGGCGGTGCGGGCGCCTGACTGAATGGCTTCGCCGTGTCCTTGAGCGCACGCGCGAGCGGATTGGGTATGGTCTGAGGCGGCACTGGCACACTGAAGGGCACAAAAATCATAGGCGGTGCAGTGTTGTTGTTGTTGTTGTTGCTGTTGTTGCTGTGGCTGTTGTTGTAGTTCGAGGTAAAGTCGTAGCTGTTGTGGCAGCTGGCAGAGCTAGGGCCCATGCTATTGCTGTTGCAGTGGGCGTGGCAGGGAGTTCTCGCTCGTGGGCAACGGCCAGCGGCTGGCTGCTGCGCAGGCGTTCCAGCTGCGTCCAGGCAGGGAAACGGCGGCAGCTGCTGTGTGGTCGTGGTCTGCTGCAGCGTTGTGATGCAGCTGATCTGATGAGGAGGCGTTTGATGCTGTTGCTGCTGATGATGATGTTGCGCCTGCATGGCTGCTGTCACTTGGGGTGCCGGCGGTGGCGGCGGCGGTGGCTGCTGCAGCCTTGGCATTGGCAGATGCTCATAGCTCTGCCGGCAGCAGCGGCACTCCTGACAGCAGCTGGCCGCTGGCGGTGGCGGCTGCGCGCTGTTGTTGCAACAATTGCTGCTGCCAGGCAGCGGATATGGATTGCTCTGAGCGCGCGCCGCTGCGCTGGAGTAGCTCAGCTTGGGCGCCTTGCCGCCAGCTGCCGCTGCCGACGCAGACGCTGACGTTGGCGTTGGCGTTGACGTTGGCTGCCACTGCAGCGAGCAGGGCAGAATGCCCATGAGGCGCAGTCCCACAGCAGGACTGGCCGGCTGTCCAGCTGTCAGATTATCCAACTTGATGGCGTGCTACGAGACTTCTATTTAACTGCAAAGAGAAAAGAAGGGAAGTAAGATTATTAACTAAAAAAAAAAGAAATATAATAGAATAGAAGAGAATAGAAGAGAATAGAAGAAGAATAGAAATAAGATTACTAAATAATAAAAATTAAATAAAATATATTAAGGCCTTTAGCTGACTTTTCTTAATCCACACTCAAACAGAAAAATTCTCACATTTCAGCAACTGCAACTACACATTCTTCTTCTACTTCTTCTTCTTCGTCTTTTTCTTCTACTTCTGCTTCTTCTTCTCTTTCTTCTTCTTCTTCTTCTTCTTCTTCTTCTGCTTCTTCTCTGCTATATATTTGCACAACTTGATTATACATATACTATATCGTATAATATGCCTCAGTCCCAGCTTTGGCTACATTCATTTTTGATGAGGAAGGGGGCAGCCCATGTTGCTCCTTTTCGCCCCTCTTCGGTTTGGTTCTCTGGCAATTTATGAATAATTTTTGTTGTGCGCGGCAGCAAAAACCTTCGACACGCTTGATTACAATTTCTTAAAATAATTTTGGAATAAAGAAAAAAAAAAAAAAAAAAACAATGCGTAATTTCAGGTGCTTTGAAATTTTGTGGGCATAACAAAAACATTCATTTGCCTTTGCTTAGGCTCCATGTGCCTCCTGCTGCTGCCTCCTGCTGCCTCCTCCTGCTGCCTCCTCCTGCTGCCTCCTCCTGCTGCCTTCTCCTGCTGCTTGCTGTACGGCAGCTGGCTGTTGCTTACATATCCCCCTCTCTCTCTCTCTCTGTCTCTCTCACTGCCTGGCCGCTGGGCTGGCACTCGTTAGAGACTCTCAGAAATCACTCAAAGTTTTTCAGAAACGAGAAAACCAATTTTTCAGCTGAGTGCATTTTAATTTGGTACACACCCCGTGTGCGCCTGCAGCCCCACTCCTGCCATGAAGTAGTGTGAAAACCGAAAATACTATAGCTATAGAGCATATGGCTGTTGCCATTGCTGTTGCCATTGCTGTTGCTGTTGCTGTTAAAAAGGTTTGCTTTTCATTTCAGCACGCCTGAAATGGCAACTTTGACAAACAGCAATAGCAATAGCAATAGCAGCAAGACAAAATGCTGCTTGCTTGCCATGGCCTCTCTTTGCCTGCGCCTCCTGCTTATGCTTTCAAAATTGGCAGCCGTACCTGCTCACTCCTACTCCTGCTCTGCCTCTGCTGCAACTGCTGGCTGACTGGCCTCGTCTCATGCTGTTGCATTCCAGCTGCTTTTACGCACTTTGTCAAAACCAATGCCTCCATCAGAGGCCAAACAATGGAATTTTAAATGTGAAAAACACGTAAACATGTCCAGCATCGGTTGCTATTACAGTTGCACCTGCTGTTCCACAGCACACACCGCCCGATTCCTGCCAGCTCATTGTTTCGAGCCGTTTTCAATAAATTGCTACAATTGTTTTTACAGTCGACCTACAGCAGCTCAGTATGTGATGTTTAGCCATTCAGAATCTAGCCTTAGCTAGAAGAAGCAGCAGAGCTGATCATAAAAGGTTTTTAAACTAATTAAATGAGCTGAGAGTTGCTTTACTTATATTTCTATTCTGCTCAACTTAAATTGAAACTAAAATTTATTATATTAAACCAATTTCTGCTTAAGCAGGCCAATCTAGTTAAAATTTATCTTTCAACTTAACAATTCACAAGGATTAATGTTTTTAAGTCGAGTTGGCAACTCTTTAATTAAATATTTGATATTTGAACGAAATTTACAAATTCCCTTTCAGTCGTTAAGACTTTAATACTTTTCGCTTGTTGACTTTGTCTAATCTCTAAAAACTTGAACTTCTGCACTTGTTTCTAACAAGCACCGTTAGCTTAAGCCATGCACATACATATTTCGGCTAGGTTAGGGCACCTTTGCGGGACGCACAAACATTGTTTGGGACCATTTCAAATATTTTCTAATAATTCCAAAAATACTTCAAACGCACAATGAAAAATATTTGCACAAAATTAAAAGCCAACAAAATAAAAATGAAAACGAAAAACTCTCAAGCTCAAGATCAAAAGTTTTCAAGTGCTGCAAGCCCACGAACATATCAAATAGTTTAAGCTACAAGACGGCAACAGAAAGAGCAACAACAACAACAACAATAACAACAACTAGCAGAAATATATGTATGTAAGCATAATAAGTTTTGGCGATTGAGCTGGCGGCATGAGAAACTTTTGCTTTCGCAACAATTTGGCAGCGTGTTCAATTTAAATTTTCGTAAAAATATGTGTATTGGCCAAAGAACTTATCTAATAGCAGGAAGCAGCTGCCTGAGTGTGTTTTGGCCAGCTTAATTACAAGGCGAGCGAGGTGTGTTGCCTGAAATAAGCATGATGCCAGATGGCAAGTGGTTAAGCTTAGTTTGCCACAAAAAATATATATATGCAAGATGTGACTGTTGTTGTTGTTGCCGTGGGAGATTCATGCGCCACTTGCACAAAAGCCAAAAGTACAGAAAAAAAAAAAAAACTTTGAAAAAGAATTTGGTAACATCAAAGCAAAAATTTTTAATGAATTTCTTGGCCAATCCCGAAAGCCTCCAAAACGCACCACCCGCAAATGTACGTTCGACGGCAGCAGAAAGCAGAGAGCGGAAAGGGGGAGGGGGGACACGGCATGCTGTAACTGAAACTGGAGTGGGACTCTTGACTCTCCACTTTGGCTTGGCCGGCTTTGACCATGGCACGGAAATCGTGTTGCTCGTTGGTGGCCTTAATTAAATTTAAATATTTTATCACCGAAAAATTGCCAAGCGGCAGCAACTGCACAGCGACAACAACAACAACAGCAACAACAGCAACAGCCAGAGCCATCTCTGGCATGAAAAGGGTGCGGAAATGTTGGCAGTGTTTCCATGTGTGTGTGTGTGTGTGTGTTGCTGTTTGTGTTTGTCTTTGTAGGTATGTGTGTGTGTGTGCCAGTGCAGACAGCCAAAAAATACTGATGTGGGTGTATTTTTCATTATTTGCCAAGCGCTGCAACTTTTTTTGTTGCTGCCCCGCCCGTCGGCTTGGTCCGCTGCCTTTGCCACACTTCATATTCAATTGTGTTGAATAATTGCCATACGGTTTTTTGACCAACGGTTTTTGACACTTGCCTAAAAGGACACACACGCGCGCTCAAGTGACGCACCCACTCCTGCCCACTACCACTCCCCCCCCCCCCTTTCCCATCCAGTGGCCCTTGGCAAACGTTGCCCTTATGCCGCATTTGAAGTTGAACTCCCCACCCTACCCCGCTCATCGGCGCCCGACCAAAAAGTGAGCAAAAAACATTCAACACAAGCTGAACGACTGCAGAACTGTGGACCTCTGACCACGCCGGCAATGGCAACGGCAACGGCAACAAAACATGCCAAAAGCGTTTTTTGAAATATCTTTGTAAATATTTAAAATGTTCCGCACATGCGGGTACTTCAATCATGCACCAAACTGAATTGAGCCGGCGGGGGGGAGGGGCGGGCAGGGTGATATACTGGTCGGTTGATGTCTGTTAGCTAAAGCTGAAGCTGTAGCTGTAGCTGTAGCTTGTGGGGGATTCGGGCCACGAACCCTTGTCGCAGGCGTAAGTTTTAAATAGTTTTTGTTGGCCAATGTCAGCATACAATTTGGTATTCATAAATTAATGAAGCATCGGGTAAAAAAAAAAAGAATCTCTTTTTGGGTTCGAAAGTTTTTCCATAAATTATATACCAAAGCCCAACAACTGAGTGTATGAGATTTAAATATGGCATTAAAATATGTAATCTGCTTTGTATTTGCAAATCTATCGCATTCTGTTTGGTGCGCAATTTACAAGCAGAGATTAGAGTAATTCCAACACGAAAGGTATTCAATTTTACATTAAAAACTCATTGGACTTTGCTTCTTTTTGGCTTAAACTAACTGTAGTTGGTAAACTGAACAGTTTATTTAGTAAACTGTTTAGATTTTACTATGGAGATAGAGATGGAGCATAAAAATATTTAAGTTGCCGCTGTTTAAGGTATAAACATAATTTTAAGTGAGACTCGAGCATAGCTGAAGCAGAAAAAATCTGGATAGTCAAATAGTATTCAGATCTTTATCTGTATAATCTTTATCTGTATTCATCCGATTTAGTTATATGCAATTATTAAATCAAAGAATACATAACTTATGCAAGGAGAGCTCTAAATGATTGGATTGTTGAGAACTTATCGTCTATAATCTTGAACAGAAATTTCTGATAACTCAAAAGCTGATATATGTAAATATGTTCTCCGATCGTGCATTTAGTGAGGTAATGCTTTTATGTATAAGTTTTATCCTCTTCACAAAGCTTAAGAACAAGATTTCTCTCTTTAGTGAACTGCACAACCCATATAATTTCATTAAAATGTTGCAAATAAATGTTGCAAATAAATGTTCCAAATAATCTAATTATATTTAATAAAAATACCACATTTACCTACTCAAAAAACTCTTAAAGATTTAAAATTTATAAATATAAATATAAAAATAAATAACAAAATATTTAAAATTTATAAATATATAATTATATAAATATAAAAATTAATAACAAAATATTTAAAATTTATAAATATAAATATATAAAAAAAAAAAAATAACAAAGTATTTAAAATTCATAAATATAAATATTAAAAAAAAAAAATAATAAATAAATATTAAAAATTTATAATAACAAAATATTTAAAATTTATAAATATAAATATAAATATATATAAAAAAAATAACAAAGTACTTAAAATTTATAAATATAAATATATATAAAAAAATAAATAAATAAATATTTAAAATATATAAATATAAATATATACAAAAAATAAGAAAATATATAAATACATACAGTAGAATCCGGTTATAACGACTCCGCTTAAAGCGTCCAACCGGTTATGTCGACGAAAAATTTTGGTCCCCAGATAAACATTTCTGAGCAAACTTATACGGTTATAGCGACATCCGGCTATAACGACGCAAAAACGACGGTCCCTTGAGTGTCGCTATAACCGGATTCTACTGTATTTAAAATTTATATTTTATATTTCGATATATATTTTTATATTTTTAATTTATAATCATAACAACAACAGAAAAGTTAAAACAATAATAATGTTTAGAAATAAATAAATATACATTATAAATATTTAAAATTTTATCATGTGGCCAGCAAAATTTGGAGTATTTTGTGAAGTATGACCATAATTTTAGCATTTTTCACAAAATACTCTAAATTTTGCTGGCCAGATTATAAGATTTTAAATATTTATAAAGTATATTGATTTATTTCTAAACATTATTTTTAATTTTTTAATTTTTTTTAAATATGTAAATAGTATATTTCTTTTATTTCTAAACATTATTATTATTATTAGTTTTTTCTTGTTATTATGATTCTAACATATGTCTATTTGTGAATACAAGTGTTTTTCTTTTAGTTACATGAGAGAATCTAGACGTCATTAACCCTTATAAAAAAAGAAGAAGAAAAAAAAAATGTTCACACTTATTAAGTTGGCCAAAAACGTTTGGTTTGTGTTAAATAACACAAATAAAATAAATAAATGGCTTACATTGGCAGCCAATTATAATTTTTCATTTGCTCTGTTTATATATTAAACTATATATGTATATTCTTTCTATATTTAACATCGGCGTCCAGTCAGTTTCTGATTTCATTGTCTATTTATATTATTTATAGCACTTTGAATTTATTATAACTAAATTTAAAAACATATATGAGAAGCCTAATTTATTTAGTTTCAACATGAATTGCTAATAATATAAAGTTTCTCAGTCAAAAGCTAAAAATTAATAATTTATATTACTTCTGGAAAAGCAAAGCTATATCGGACAACGATCAATGTCATTCGGAAGTAAGTCTCAGTTGGGTCTCTCAGCTGTTTGTTTGTGTCTGAGAGCGAGGCCACAACAAACAAATGAGCAGCAAGCCGAACGGCAACACGTGTGTAAATGAATAAAAAAATAAAAATTAATTCAGATACAAGCAGAGGAGCCTCATAGAGAGCGCCGGCACTCACACTTAGTCGCAGGCGCAATGCAATTGCATGAGCCGACGCGCCTCTCGGTTGCCTACACCAACACAACGATAGCAATATCACGCTCACGCTCACACTCACACTCACGCACACACACACACATACAGGCAGCACAAGTCGGCTGAGAAATGACACAGTTAGTGTTGTATCGAGCTCTTTTTTTTTTGCAAAAGCACAACAAAACTCGCGACGTTGGCGGCAACAAACAACAACAGCACAGCACAAGGATATACGCACTTTTACCGTATGCTCGGTCGCTCGGCTCAGGACAATTACGGCAGACGTTGGCGTTGACGTTGACTTTGTAGCGGAACGCAGCGTCTCGTGTCGACGAATTAACACTGAAGAGCCAACTGGGCGGTCGGCGCTAGGTAGTTCAGTTGGCCCTGGCAGCGCGGCAGAGCTGCACTAGCACGCAAAGCGTGGACACATATACAAACACACACACACACACACACACATGCACACTGGCCAACCCAAGCAGCGAACAAAAAATTCAGCTAGGCTATAGCTATAAAAGGCTGTGGTTGACATTATCATGTGCAACTAAATCACACGCATACACACAAGCGCATGCAACTCTCTGTGTGTGTGTGTGTGTGTGTGTGAGAGCGTGTCTGTGTCTGTGTGTGTGCTTGCTTAAAAACGAAAGCTGCGTCAATTGTACCAACTCATACTATGCACACTTTGTCGCACCGCCCCTTTATGCGCTCATTCGTTCGTGAAATGCGGCGTATGAGTAATAAAAACACGCACACACACACACACACACACACATACACTGCAAAATATCCGCCCCCCGCTCGGCGTTCAGTTGTGCCATTCATGGCATTTGATATGCTAATTTGCACGATTCCCTTGAAGATGCGTTGCCAGAGAGTCGCCAAAAGACGAAGCCACCACCAGCTGCTGCCAAGCCAAGCTATAGCCATCGCTCAGCTCAGCTGCAGCTCAAGCCTTATACGAGAGCAACTCTTTGCCTATCAAACACGTTGCGCTCTGTTCAAGGCTAAAGATGCGCTACACAATGGCTAAAGTATATACATAGAGGCATAGATATAGTAGGTAATCTGATAGATGGATAGTTGGATGGATATATAGATAGGTAGACATAGGTAGATAGATAAATAGATAGATCGATAGATAGATAGATAGATAGACAGATTGATAGATAGATAGATAGATAGATATAGATAGATAGATATAGATAGATAGACAGATATATAGATAGAAAGATTGATAGATTAATAGATTTATATGTGGATTGATAGAATATATATAGAAAGATAGAAAGACAGATAGATTGATATATGGATAGACTGATTAATAGATAAATAGATAGAAAATAGATAGATAGAGAAAAAGAAAAATATATAGATAAATAGGTATATAGAGTTTTAGATCTTATACATTTATTTGAAGTTAGAGTAAATATAAAATTAAAATTAACGTACAAATTAAGCGCTGGCTACAGAAGCCTTTGGCTTGATATAGATATTATACATAAACAATTTTAATTGACTTTCAAATTCAAGATAAATAGATCCTTAAAAAACAAACTTAAATGATATTTCAAAAATAAATAGATCCTTAAAAAACAAACTTAAATGATATTCCACTAGAATAAAATTCACTTCTCACTCAAGAAAAATATTTAGCTATAACAACTGTAGCGCATTCCGCATGTCATGCAGATCCTATTCAACCAAAGCTGCATGTCTGTGTGTGTGTGTGTGTGTGTGAACGAGGAATCCACCACCGAAGCGCACGAATTCAGAGCACGCTTCTGTGCGCTCTCAGCTCTCAGCATGCTGCTGCAACGCGACTCACCAATACAGAGAGAAGCGCCAGTAAAACGTCAGCAGGCAGCACAATGTGCTGCATATACAGCACAGAGGCGGAGTCTCAACTCGGGGCTATGTAAAGACCACGGCTGCTTATATACCCAACTGGGAGGTGGCTACACTATGCAATGGTTGTAGGACAATCATTTCGATAGCTGGACAAAATGGCGGCACTCAACATTTATGCGGATTGATTGACAGCCAGATGAGTTATAAGACCCCGACGATAACGACGCCACTGCGCTTTGTTTACCATTTGTTTAGACGGAGGGGGCGGCGGCGGCGGCGTGGCACAATACAAGAACGGAACGTAAACATAAACACGATACAGAATAAAACACGACGAGAGCGAAAGTTGTGTTGGTCTCCTGTATCGCAGTTAGAGCCGACGAGGCCGAGCACGAAACAAACTCTCTCGGCAGCTAAAAGTACGATACAATGCAACAACAACAAGCCATGGCAACTGTGGCATGCACAGCCGGCATATCCTTCCCATCCTGTTGAGCGCAGGACACCTCGCATGCATGCATGCAACCGGCGTCCACTTTGACAGCCAACGGACACTATCGTCGACTCTTTGGCAGGCATATGTGACATTATCAGCGCTCTGCGCCCACAATGGCCAAAGGGACGAAGCAAACCAAGAAGAAGAAAAAAAAAAAGGTGGCCAGCCAAAAAGCCATGAATAATATTTGCAACTTATCTACGCAGACAGCCGCTCCGCTCGGCTCCCGCACATTGACAAATTATGCAAATTTTCAGTTTTCAGATTTTTCCTGTGTAAACATTTACTTTACTTTTCACTGCAGACTCTGCCAGCAGCCATCTGGGGCATCTTCCCTTTCGCCGCCGTCCATTTGACATTCGTTAAAATTTCTTATCGGGCGCTTTCATTAACGGTCGTCTGGTCCTGGCCAGCGACCTTCTAATTGTTGTGCAAATTAGTCGCATAAAAATGCGACCGCGAGCCTCAAGACGAAACGTTAAGAAACGAAAAAAATTGTATATATAGATATATATATATATATATATATGTATATATATGTATGTATGTATTCTCATGCTCAGCGATTGCCCAAGTTGCTTCTGTTTATTTACCAACGGCTGCCGGCTGCTAGAGATCCCCAGCTTCCATTGATATAGACGGGACAACGACCGTATGGCAGCTGTTCAAGGAAATGAAAAGCAAACAACGCCGCCACCACCACAGCCGCATGTGAGCCTTTGCATTGCCCCTGCTGCAAATTTTTAAGCGGCACACGAAAACGTGCCTGTCGAGGATTAGCCCCAGACACGCAGCAGACGCCATCAGGCAGCTGTTTGGGTGTCACAAGTGCCGCCGGAAACGCACAACGGGCAGGTCCGTCCACATGGATTCTTATAGAGCTTCTCACTTAATTCCCGTGAAGCAGCCAGCCGAACGAAAGCCAATCGATTAGCCATGTGGAATGTACTTAAAGCCAAAGTAAAAGTCTTTAAATTGCGTCGACTCTAGCCATAGATGAGCCCTTATATCTATATAGATTCGGCTCATTATATTAACTAGTTATAAATTAAAGTATTCTGCCTAATTTTAAGCAACTTTGCATCAACGGCTAGAACGCGTAATTTCTTATTTATTTATTTAAAAGCTGCTCATCAAATATTTTCTTTACCTAAAATGACTTCTCAAAATTGAAATTCAAGTGGAAAACTAGTTTATCGATTCATTTGTCTAATCATTCAAAACAAGTTTTCTTTGCATTCATTAATTATTCAAGTTTAGTTTCTACAAATCTTGGCCGCAATCGCAGGTAAGAGATTAATTCGTATTTTTTGTGACATAAAGTCTTAACTAAATGTAAAGAAAACCTTAAAGCAGACAATTTAGTATCACTTAAAGAATTGTTTATTTTTTAGTATAAGACAGATTGCAAATATATCAAAAAATAAATAAAAATAAATACTTAGTCACAGAACGTTAATTTGTGTAACAAATTGAATTGTTTGTAGATTTTTCCATGACTTAGTAGTTACATGATTAAATGTTTAATTATACCATAAAAAAAAAAAATTAAATAAAAAAAATGACATAACAAAATTTATATAAATAAGAACAAAATGTAATAAAAAAAAAATAAAAAAACAAAACAAAACAAATCATATACAAACATATATAAAAATAAATCTAAGCTAAAAAAACTTTAAAAAATTAAATTAATACAAATAAAAATATAGAAGTAGAATAAAAGTAAAAAAAAAAAAAAAACAAATCATATACAAACTTATATAATAATAAATCTAACCTAAAAAAATATTAAATAAATAACAATAGTATACTATCAATACTCGTAAATAAAGTTAGCATAAGTAAAGTAATGCTAATGCTTTTTATTCAATTTCATGTTATCTGATATTATTCATATGATGAGCTCATATCTCAAATAAATTTATAAATAACATGGAACAGTTTGTTTGTTTAAATAAAGCTCACCGTTATAGAACCGAATCATGAGTAAATTGGACTGAGTTGAGTTGAAAGAGTCCCTGATAGTAAGAGTACAGTATCACGCCTCTATCACTATATATATTACACATAACCACATATATATATACTATATTACATTATAGAGAACAATACTCGCTTATCACTCTGTACTTTTACATTCTCTCTTTGCATATAAATATTGATATTAATAATGTATGATATAATTATGTATGATAATTACTTTACTTCTATATTTCTTCAACTTTCCTCTAATTGCATGAATCATTAAGTTTACTGAAACACCCAATTGGAGTGAAATGGAAGCTAGTCAAAGTCTTATTTTTGTTTTCGGCCGCTGAGCTGAGCTGTGTTTAACTCTTCAACTTAGCTGCTAAATTTCCCCCGTCCGTTCAGCCTCGACTATGGCCATAATAAAGTCAATGTGCTGTCATTAACATAATTTACAAATACTTGCAGTCAGCGGGTCCACTGCTCGCACCACCCCACCCCACCGCCGTCTGGCACTAAATGTCTGTTAATTTGAAGCACAGTGAAGACTGCGCTATGGAGGCCAATGCAGCATTTCATTTATTGCTCAGCAGCAGCAGATAGAATGGCTGCTGCTCTAATTGAAAAATTATTGGGCCATAAAAAATGTAGAACGCATAAAAAATATGTTTGTTGCCTTTCAACAGCGCAACGACGCAACTTAAACGCGAGTTTAATTAACTGCAGAGTTTTAAGTACTTTTCGCACCCACTTCCCTGCCCCTCCCACAATATGCCAGTCAACCTATCGCACCGTGAATTTAATTCATATTTTGAATAGTTGTCATGTTTCGGCAATGCACATAAAATACGCGACATTTAATGGCACTTTGCCTTCTTGGGTAGTTGAGCCATGGCGCATCTTAAGCAGCTTAAGCACTCGTCTCGTCTTGCATTTTTTTTTTTTTTTTGCTTCATATCTTTTGTGTTTTTCGGTGAAATAGGAAAACTTTTTGTATATTTATTTTATAATGAAATTCCCCAAAGTCTACAGAGATGAAATAAAGAGACAAATAGCGAGGGACGCGAGGAGAAAGTGAAGAGGAGTGAGCAAAGGGAGCTGAGATAGAGAAAGGGGGAGACTGGGGGGGAGATGGCTGCAGCAGCAGCAGCAGCGGAAAAAGCATTTTGCAAAATTACCCTTAAAACAAAAATACATTATTGTCATCTAAAATGCAAGCATGCATTATCCTGTCACAGGTCCTTTGAGAGTTGGCTTTTTGTGTCGCCGTCGTCGGTTCCTTCTTGAAGTCCGTTGTTTTCCTCCTCCTCCTCCTCCTCTCCTATTTTGTTTTTTTTTTTTTTTGTATTTTGTGGAAAATGCAGCAACGTTTATTATATGCCACACTGGCCCGTTATGCCACACCCACAATGAGTGTTGCAGTTGAGTTTGTGTCCTTCATAAGCCAGGGACTTGGGATCAATTTGCCTGCAGCAAGAAACCTTTTTACTTGCGCATGCAAATATGGCAAACGCATTGCCAACTAAACGCGATGCGACACTCACTGCTTACCTCTCCCCTCACCGCTCTCATCTACTTTCATCTTTTCATATTGCCACCCTTCAACTCTCTGAGCACTCAGCTCCAGAACTGGCCATCGGCCAACTGCGTCTCGTGTTAATGCTCTGTTCTTAGGGGAAATTATCGCAGCCAAAGCCAAAGTCACACTCACACACACACACACACAGTCACACATACTCAAACTGCCGTTACATGCTCATGTTGAGCTGGGCCAAAGTAGAATTTGCCAAATTACATATTGAAATATTATTGCAGTGTGCCGAAAATTGTATTATGTGTCCCTGTTCCGGTTACCATTGTCACTCGCACCCCTCCTTTTCCCTCCCCTTCTGGCCCAACTGCAGCTGTCCAAAGTGCGAATTTGACAATTTTTACAATGGCAGACACTGACTGGGGACATTTGGCGCTTGAAATTGCTTTCAAATTATTGTGTCAGCTGCGGCAATGTGGAGGCTTGCAAATCTCCAAGCTGGCCTGCTGGTGGACTTGGCCGGTTGGCTGTGCCTTGCGTGCCATTTGCGGCAGGGAAATTGAAAAGAAATTATTGGTTATTTTTGCATGCGTTGCGCCTTCGGAGACCTCAAGGATAACAATCAGAAAACTCGCAGCCAAGGCAAATTACACAGCTACACAGCTAATGACAGACCGCGCGATGACTAGGTAAGTCACAATAAATGCAGCCCCCCAGACACATTAGCTGGAGCAACTAATTGACTTTGAATACGAATACGAATCAAATTATGCCTTGAGACTTCAGGCTTGAACTTAACCAAAGAAAAAATACTCAATTAGCTGAGGATATGCCTAGGATATGCACAGATTTCAGCTAGCATACACTGTGAATGCCAACCACACACCCATACATATACAGATAGTTGAAGAGAGAGAGAGAGAGAGAAAGAGAGAGAGAGAGAACGAGCCATAGCCGCAAATTGAAAGACAATAAATGTGCGCAGTCATATGGAAAATTGTGATATTCACACAATTTAATTAACATGAATAAATATTGTTACAAGCGGGCGGGCCAGACTGGTACAATAATAATAACAACAACAACAACAACAACAACAACAACAACAATGGCAACTAGCAAACCGACTAACCAGCTAACGAGCTGGGCAACGTGGCGTATGAGTGACGGCGAACATTTGATTGTCTGTATGCAAAGGCAACGACAAAACAAAGCGCAAACAAATCGAGAGAATTGTCGAGTTTTGAAATCTGACAATACAAAAGGCCTCCAAAAACAGAACAGGCAAAGGACAGGCGGGAAGCAGGAAACCCAAATACCTAACCCGGCTTCGCTCAGCACTCGACGCATTCCTCGCTGCCAGCGACATCATAAATCCCTAAAATCTCGTTTGTTATTGTTTGAAACTCGACCTCATCAGCAGGCACTGCTTGAAGCGACTGCAGCCCACGCCCATTGACAACCACTTCAATGCCGAGCCAAGCAAGAATTCTGGCTAATCAGAGCATTTGGCGGGAGTTAAGCGCAACTGTCACGACTCCTCATCCCCCAAGCCCATAGCCCATAGCCCACAGCCCACAGCCCATGCCAGCTGCGAGTCTCACGGGCTCTTCATTTCATTGCCGAGATTTGTCTGACTGCTTGACATGTGTGTGTGTGTGTGTGGGTGTGTGTATGTGGGAGCCGACTCCTGCTTCAGCTTTAGTCAAGCTTTGCTTTTATATGCATGACAGTTGTTTCTGTGCCTGGGTTACAGGTAGATTCTGTTGATTTGATAGTTTGTCTGTATATAATACATATAAATATGTAGGTTGTTTTTCGTCGGATGAGTTGGTTGGTAATTATGAATATACATATATATATTTTAAATATTAATATTTGATTATAATTAATTAATATATTAATATTTAATTATAATTAATGAATATATTAATATTTCATTATAATTTATTAATATTTAATTATAATTAATTAATAATTAATTAATATTTCAGAAGCCAGAAACCTTGAGAAGCCAATGACCTTGACAAACCAATGACCTTGAGAGGTCAATGACCTTGAGAAGTCAATGACCTTGAGAGGTCAATGACCTTGAGAAGCCAGTGACTTTGAGAAGCCAGTGAGCTTGAGAAGCCAGTGACCTTGAGAGGTCAATTACCTTGAGAAGCCAATGACCTTGAGACGTCAATGATCTTGAGAAGCCAATGACCTGGAGGTTTCAGTGACCTTGACGGACCAGCGACCTTGGACGGATGGACACACAGACGGACAAGGCTAAATTGACTCAGTTCGTCGCCCTGATCAAGAATATATATACTTTGGGTTCTGCCACGCCTCCTTCTGCTTGTTACATACATTTAACAAAAAACCATTATACCCTAATTTCCTATTGAAAATGGGTTCAGGGTATAAAAGTATTGCTTTCCGATCCAAAGCCAGAGCCCTGTGGCCCTTTACTCATTTTCAGAGTCTTGCAATAGGTTGTTGATTGTTAACATCATAACAGATTATGTTGACAATAACAGCTCAAGTATGATATATTTTTTTAAATCATAATTTGAAATAGCTTTTAAGGATTTATACAAAATGTCATTCAATTTCAATTTTTTTTTTTTATGTATTTCTTTCTCAAAAAAACAAACCAATTTGATTAAAGTTTGCCTAATTTAAGTAAGTTACGCATTAGGTTTTCTACAATTTCCTTTGAAATTGCCCATAATATCAATGCTCTGTGTCAACAAGTCAAAGAAATTTAAAAAGTCAAGTGATTCCACGAATTCGGCTGAAAAGCAAATGAAAATAGAAATAAATAAAAGAATTAATTTGTATTTTCCCAACAATTTCATTAGCAAATTTCAATTAGTTGCACGATTGAATCGACAAGATATTTACAACTTTTTGCCACTTAAACATTCCCAAATTTCTTTCAGCGTCCCTTCTAGCGCTATCTCCTTTGTGCTTGTCGGCATCTATATTAAAATCAATTGTAAAATCAGTAGAAATAAACTCGGAGCGGCAGCGTAAACTTTCACGATTCACGATTGAAATCTTTTACAGCCAAATTATGAGCATTTTCAATTTTCCTTTCGGTTTCCTTGCCATCATCAGCCCGCTGGCAGGAGGCGGAGGGGGGAGCAGGCAGCTGAGCGTGACACAAAAGTAAAGCAAACTTTTGCGCTTACAGTTTCATGAGCAGCAATCGTATCTCTCCCTCTCTCACACTGTGTCTCTGTCTTTCTCTTTGGTGTTGAAGACGTCGATTTGCTACAACAACAAGCAACAACGCCAACACCAACACCAACACCAACAACAATAGCAACAAGACCCATAACAATAACAATAACTTGACTGCAAACCTTTCAATACCAAGAAACGCTGCCATGTTTCAATTGTGCTAAGATGTAGATATATATACGTATATATATATATAAAAATTGTTGAAGCAGTTGGAACCGCTTGCCTTTGGCCGCAAGTCAAGTGGGTGCTGCTGCTGCTGCTGTGGGTGTGGGTGTGGGTGTAGCCGCGGGCATAGGACAACCAGCAACAGCAATCATTGGGATCACAGAAAAAAAAAAAAAGTCAATTGTTCAAGTTAAAGTGAAACTTTTTGAAGAACTTTTCCCAGACACTTGGCTTGCCCCAACAATTTGCTTTCAATTCGTGCCCTTTATCGCTGGCTCTGTGAGATTCTGTGTATTCAGCTGTTGGCCGCTCTGCGCCGTCCCGCTGCCTGTTGGCCGCCATGAAATTGCCATTGACACGTTAAGTTTGCAATTGTAGACCTGCCCGACGATTCTCCCACTCCACACTCCTACACTCTCTCTCTCCCTCTCTCTATCTCTTTGCTCTCTTTGCATGTCTGGCCGCGCCGCTAAACGTAGTTTTTCCGCACACTTTGTCCAGCTGTGCGTCCTGTGCAGACAGATCCTGTCGTTCCTGGCTCTTATCTACAAATTCGTGCGTCTAACAACTTTGCTCGCTGCCAGACAGCCTTTAAGATTGAAGTCCACTTCACGCTCGCTGTCGCACCTCATGAAATATATGCACATGGCTCATATTTCAAATCGAAAGTTCATGTTTATATTTTGGCTAAGGGTTTTGCTAGTTGCATCTACAACAACAACAACAAAAAGAATAATACAAATAAAATAACGAAAATATATAAAGCAAGCCACTTTTGAATTTGACACCAGCTGCTGCTGCCTGCGGTCACCCAGTTGCCCTGCCGCCTCCTGCCAGCTGCCTGCCGCCTCCTGCCTGCTGCCTGAAGTGGCCGTAAAAGCTTTCAGCATTAATAGCTTGAGTGAGTTTCAATACATATTGACAATATGGCCATTGGCAAAACGCCACACACACACACACACACACACATGCCAAACTGATGACAGTTTGCCAGTTGCAAAGCCGCAGCAGCATTCGGTGGGTCCTTGGGATCGCTGGGCATGCATATGTGTACCGACCAACGACCATGGATAAATACATGGAAATAGCTTTGGCTATTTGTTTTTGGCATTGTCAAGCCAAGGGGTACGGGGGGGAGGGACGGCAGCCAGCAGGCAGCAATCGTCGCTGTTATGGCTTGTGCCATTTTGGCACTTTGTAATTGCCTTGTTTGCCCCCATGTTTCCTTTTTTTTTTTCTTTCTTTGTTGTTGTTGTAGCGCTTTATGTTGTTATTGCATTGTTGGCAACGCATTTGGGTTACTTTTTTACAAACACACACACACATATACATATATTTCTATATGTATGTATGTGTATTGGTTTTGGGCTTTTCCTAAATCTGTGCCCATAAGCCATGCTTTTATATATCAATATTTGCGCGCTGACTAAAGCCAAATAGAGGAATTATCAAATCATCCTTGGGAATAGATTAAATGAACAAGTTTTTATAATCGTTTTGCAGTGTGAGTTTGCTGAATGTGAGTTTGCATAGGATATGAGAATATTTAATGTATATACATTATAATTATGGAACAATATTTAGAAATTATATTAAGGAAATTTTTGTTAAATATCATATAAATAGAATATATGCAACAGATTTTGGAATCGTTTTGCAGTGTGAGTTTGCCTAGGATATGAGAATATTTAATGTATATACATATGTATATCTTATAATTATGGAACAATATTCAGAAATTATATTAAGGAAATTTTCGTTAAATATTATATAAATAGAATATATGCAACAGATTTTGGAATAGTTTTATAGTGTAAGTTTTCTGAATGTGAGTTTGCATGCGATATGAGAATATTTAATGTATATATCTTATAATTATGAAACAATATTTAAAATATTTTAAGGTAATTTTCATTAAATATTATATAAATAGAATATATGCAACAGATTTTGGAATCTCGAATATACGAATACTTAAAATATTTTGCTTTGAATAAATTATATTCATTCACATACTCTATGATTAATCATATCTACTCTGATACTTCGAGAACCATAGACAAATTTGTGTTTAAAAATTCTCTAAAAATGTACTTAAAATAAATCTGTTGATAATGGAAAATCATATTTTGGAAAAATAAATAAAAAATATATTAAATGAAAGGTTACAGACCTGAAGCTTTTTTCATCCTTCATGATTCATTTATTTATTTATTTTTTATTTATTTATTTTATTTATTATTATTATTTATTTTGTATAAAACAAATTCAATCGTTTCAATCAAATTTGACTATTCGTTGATACCTTTAATTATAAATAAGTAAAATCCTATAATATAATATATAAATATATATATTTTTATACATTAAATTTAATATAAAAACTTTACACATTTCACAGGCAACATATTTAATTTATTTAATTCTAAAAATTCGGTATGCTTTTGGTCATTTTTTTTTATAAATTTCTTTATCTTTCTTTGTGGTTTTCATTTCCATTTCATTAATCGTTATTCTCTCATGCTCTTCATTCAAGATTTATGATTACTTAGAAATGACTCTTTCAGCTTGATTCAAACTTCTTTTCACCTCAGATTATCAGTCAATTGCTTTATGCAATTCTTTAGAATTCAGCTTAACTAAATTTAAATTTGGCTAGCAGCAGAGTGAAAATATTTTAGCTCCGGCAGTCGAAGTGCCTGCTAAACCGTATTAGGTGCTTGTCAGCTGCAACCAATTGGTCTGCATTCTTTTAGCTGAAATGTAAGTGCAAATTTTAATAACAACTCCATTGATTTATCGTATGCAAACCGCAAATTATTTTATTTGAATTCCAGCTGAGAAATGTCGCAATTGTTTTGCAGCAGCAGTAAAATTGTTGCAATTGAAATGCCACCAAAGGCGCGCTCAAAGCCAACGGGTCTTAAGCCACAATATAGATATAGTGAAATGCATGTGTGTGTGTGTATGTGTGTGTGTGTATGTGTGTGTGTGTATGTGTGTGTGTGTGTGTGTGTGTGCGGCATGCCGGGCAGCCCGGAAAATGCATTTAGAATTTATGTGGCACTTGTCGTCGAAAAGCGTCGCGAATTTATTTCTTGTATGCGGTGAACGTTGACCACTGGCCATGGCCACCGGGCCAATGGTTGTACGCCACTATTATTGTTGTTGTTGTTGTTGTTGCTGTGGTGATAGCCTCCGGTCAGCCGAAAAGGGGCTCAAGAATATTTTGTTGCGGCGCGCGCGTC